>JAOXYL010000050.1:20426947-20437127 GCA_028564955.1 Terapon puta | reverse complement strand
ATAAGAAACTAACTCTTAAAACAAGACAAATTATCAAACACTTCTAAATCTAAGTTTTTTTTTCTTGGTAAGAACCAGATAATTTGCAGTGCTGACAAAGAAACTAGATTTTCTTGTTTGTGTGTCCCGAGTGAAGTGATCAGATTAACACAGCACATCAGAAGAAAATGAGGAAAAACAGCTGGTTGAATTCTTTCAAATGTGCAGAACTTTTTTCCCCCTTTCTCACGTCTGAAGATGTGAAAACCCACACGTCTAATGTTTTTTCTCTTTCGTCCCTGCAGTGCTGCGTCGAGTCCTGCCTGCGAGACAAAAACGAGCCGGTCAAATTGCTGACGGTGAACCCGACCGACCACGGGGACGACGAGTGCGTGTTGAACGGGGTGCAGGTGCCGCAGCAGGACGAGAGTCTGCTGAGGTCGCCGGAGGAGAGCGACGAGCCGAGCCTGGAGATGTCGTCGGACCTCCAGAGCAGACACCTGGAGTGTTTCACCGAGAACGGGAAGTACGTGGCCCAGGAGAACGGGGCGACGGAGAAACTGTCCCGGCAGGAGTCACAGCCGCAGGCCTTCACGGACTGAAAAGGGCCGCCGCTGCAAAAACGACCCTCGTTGTTGATAGTGTTTGTAATTATAAATGTTTCGTTGCTTTGTGTTTCACTGGTACGTAATGCTGCACTTAAAGATGTGCATAGCTGCCTTTGGTGACAATAATAAACTGAAATCATGTGCACAACATTACAAGACTACAGTACCACCTGGCTGCATTAGTTTTTAAGTGGCAAGCATTTTTTTTTATTATTCATGGATCAATTTTCACTGTGAGTGTTCGTTTTTAATGTATTATTTTTTTATGTGAATTTTGTACATAATGTTTTTGCACAAGGTATGAAAAGTGTTGACAGTCGTGCATGTAATTTAAAAGTGTTTATCATTATTCTGCATTAAAATGTATGCATGGACAAATCGTAAACCATGTGAGTGTTCGTTTTCCTGCTCTTGGAGAAAAACCGGAAGTGCACTTCAGATGTGGATTAAATTGCTGTTCGCGTGTGTCACTACATGACCCCGCCCCCTCTTCAGTCGGTATTGATCACCACTTTGGAAACATTAGGAGGATTAGAGGTACACCGAATTATCTCCAAGCAATGCCTCTTTGCATTGCACCCACCTAGATTTACATTAATCTAACTGGATTACTTTGATACTGAAGACAACTTAAAAACATGAAGAATCTCAGGCGAGTTCTGCAGCGGGAGTCTGTGTCGGAGCGACTTTGTGGATGTTTGCCTTGATGGAAAGTGGACATAAAGACATCTTTGGAGAGGGTAAGTCACACTGAGTATAAATATATGTCTGTCACAGCCGTGTGTTCGTGTCTGACTGAGTTATGAATCCGAAAAAGGACGTGATTTTGGCGTGTTTGGCTCGCATCAAACCAGGTTAATTGCACACCTGTGGCTCCCACCTGTGGACAGGGGGCTGCAGTTCCTCTGGGTTTCCTCAAGGGGGTGCTAGAGGATCACTGTCGATGCTCAGCCCAGTGCAGGATTAAAAACAGAAATTATGAGAAGTGATGTTTAGATGCACTGACGCAGTTTTATCAGCCAGCATGTTGTTTTTAATGGCATGAATATATATGTTGTCTTCATCTGTTTGCTGTGAGGGGGGTCAGATGAGAGCTAATCTCCCTCTGTGTGCTCCTGTTTGTAGGGATTTGCATGGGAAGGTGAGGCCAGAAGACAACCTGCATTTCAGGCCAGGGGTGCTCCCAGGGGGGGCTTTCTCATTATCTCCCGGATTAACAGAGGTAGGCCCTTTTTTTATCATTTATATGCAGACCTGTGTGAGTGATGAGCGCGCTTTAAACATCACTAACACCTTAACAGACCCCCACCTGTGACCTGTTGATGTCTGATCTGGAGTGAGTTTGTATTGTACCTGAGGTGAAATTTGCACTCACACAGGGATTGAAAAAAAAAAGAGGTCTAAGATGTGAGATTATCCTGCAACAGGCTGGTCAAAAAAGTGTTTGAGAGACTTGACAGACTTTGGTTTGATGTGCAAAATAAGACCAATGCTCTACTTAAACTGCTGTAATTTGCATTTCTCCGTTTAATCTTGCATTTTTAAATTGAGGTAAATTTAAGATTTTGTTGCATTAAGCTGAATTAATATACTTCACTGCCACTTTCTGTGCAAATCCATGAGCTGTTTCTCCTCTCAAAGGTTGTAACAGGACGTTAATATGGAAATAAACCTGCGTGAGGCTTTATTTTCCATTTTCACAAAGCAAAGCGTGCCACTGCGTTCAAGTCAAACACACACATCAGGATTTCGCTGTGAGCTGAACTTTTATTTAAGCAAAAATATTTCTTTGAGAATAGACAAAGGAGACATAATTTACAGGCTGCTGATGGAAAAATACATCTACATTTATTTACAATATGGAGTTTAGTCTTTGGTCTCGTTTCAGGGTCACATCCCTGAGTTTTTAAAGTGCAAAATAAAGATGGAGAGTGTCTCTTGATTCGTGTCCAAACACCAGCTCAGACTATCTCAGGGGTGGTGTAACATGTCGGGACAAACAGCCCGTTTCTTGAGGCCCATTCGGCCCAAAGTTTCCCGGCCGGGTGGTAAAAAGAGTCCGCAGGTTTCTTCACCGGCTCCGAGGTGGCGGTTTCAGCCAAAGACCAGATTTTGGGTTTCTGGCTGGAGGTGTTTTCTTTACTCTCCAAAGCGGACGGCGTGTGCGAGTCCTCCTTCTCGGCTTTCTCGACAAGTGCAAGTTCTCCGCCGCTCGGCCGCATCTCCAGACGCGCCTCGGCCGGTGCCGGACTCTCCAGCGCGCCCTGCGCCGGCGCGTCCTCGTCGGCGCGGTCGCTCCCGACCTCCGCCTCCTCCAGCTGACACTTCTGCAGCCGGGCGTCGTCGTCGTCGCTCTCCCCTCCGCGCTCCTCGTCCTCCTCCTCCTCCTCCTCTTCCTCCTCCTCGTCCGACTTCCCCTTGGACGCCCAGCTCACCCGGTTCTCCTTCTTCAGGCGCCGCCTCGCGTTGGCGAACCAGGTGGAGACCTGCGTCAGGCTCATCTTGGTGATGATGGCCAGCATGATCTTCTCGCCCTTGGTGGGGTACGGGTTCTTCAGGTGCTCGTTCAGCCAGGCCTTGAGCGCCCCGGTGCTCTCTCTGGTGGCCACCTTGGCGACCCTGCTGGGGTCCTCGGCGGCTGCTCCGGGACGGTACGGGGGGTAGAAAGCGCCCCCGCGGGCGAGGAGGGCGTGATGGTACGGAGAGGCGGCCTTCAGGTCGAAACTGTTGTTCTGGAAAACGGAGAGAAGGAGAAGGAGTGTAAGAGCGCGTAATTACGCACGGAGCTGGAGACTTTTGACCCAGAGCGATACATTTATAGAAAGCAATGCAATGAACATAATTTCATTAGTTTTTTATCTTTACAGTCTAACAGAACTTTATTATTACTCAACTTGTGAGAATAAAGTTGTTGCCTAATACATTTTTTGCAAGTTAGTTAAGCTTCTCAGTTTTTACGCACGTTTTTGCAAAAGTTTCTCAAATCATGGACTCACCATGTGCGTGATGTGCCTGTGGTGCGGGTAGGGGATGAAGTTGTATCCTTGTAGTCCTGAGTACGTTAGGGGGACCCCGGCCGCCATCGCAGCCAGATGCTGGGCCTGCTGCTGCTGCTGCACCCCCGGGGGGCAGCCCAGCACCGGGATCTGGTATCCAGTCGGCATGCTGATGCTCCTCTCCAGGAAGAAGTTTCCAAATCCAGTTTGCGAAGCGGGCATGTTTCCTGCGTCCCAGCCAGTCGAGTCTGAGTGTCAATCCCGAGCTCCCGCATCTATTTATACACACCCAGCTGCCAGCGTGTGTGTGCGCGGGGGGTGGTGATGGAGGTGGGGGGGCCGACAAGTGGAGGGGGGAGGTCCCTGTGGTATTGACTGACAGCTACGTTCAAAAGGACTGCAGCTTTCACTGGCAATAAATCCCATCAAAGAAGCCCTCCGCTGTTCCTTTTAGCGTTTTCGTGGAGAGGCTGAATATGTGCTGCTTAACGCAACACGGTGATTTCTGCAGAGGGCTGAAGTTTCAATTCAAATGCGACCTTTCTTTATTTCCCCCCCTTCTTTTGGAGAGGTGGAAAAAGTACTCATAAAATTAACCATCAGCTCCGCGTAGAAACAAAAAAAGTGTTTGCGCCTTTGTCTTTTTTATCTTTTATAATGGCGCAAAATATAACTAACTTTTGGATTTTACAGTTTTAAAAGACACGTTTCGTGGTGGTGATGTTTTTCATTCGCATTTGCTCATTTTTTAATTTCACAACATGGACGCATCACACCAAATTTGATGCGGTTGTATTTTCTCAGGATGAGTTTAGCCTCCTCATGTCTGGCGTTAATCGGCGGACAGAGCTCAGATAACGACCTGAACTCGGTTAACGACACTCTGCCAATCTGCTGCTGTCGCTTCTGACACTTCTTCGCCAGCAGATCTGAGGTTTTGTGAATTAAATTAACCGTCTCAATGGCGTTACGTTACGCTAATAAACAAACCGAGTGCGCTTTTACGCGCGTGTAAAAAAAGATTTGTTCCATCCTAAATAAACTTCTTGCAGTTCTTTCAGTGGCTTGATTAAGAAAATGAATAAAGCATATCGTGACGGTCCTTCAGCCTCAGGGAAATACCTTTTTTTAATTTGTTAATTTATTGACTGAACCATAACAAACTGGCCTTTTACACGTCGGATGGTTTTGTTTTGGGTGCAGCGCAGCGTTTCAATGGCCCTAATTAAACGAGGTTAAGTGAAACAGGTGTTGACTAATGTATATGATAATTGTGAGATAACAGATGCTAATGTGTGTGTGTGTGTGTGTGTGTGTGTGGATGGAGGGAGGGAAGGAGGGAGAGGGAGAGGGAGGGGGGTTGTTGGAGATAAGAGGAGAAGATTACACTTCTTATTCTCCCCCTTCACGCCCTTCAAAAGAGCCACAGTTAAGCTCAGTGTTTGAGTTCAAAGGAGCAGCACACCTCGCTTATCTTGCATAATTTTGATTATTATATTAACAGTATTAAGAGATGTATTCTTAGTGCTGATAAGTGGTTATTTTAGTGAGAAACATAACAAAGATCATTTCAGTTGCAGATATTTTATTTATTTCTGTTCAGTTTTGTGTTTTAATTCTGTGAGTTCAGGGTGAATTTGTCCTTTTTCGACTTGCTGATCCACTTAAGTACTTTTTTTTTTCTCTTGCAACTTAAGTTGTGGCCATTTTTAAAGCTGATACTGTGACATGATGCAGCTTGAGAAAGAATTTACTCTTCCTCATTTCAAAGGCATGTAAATAACCCTTAATATTTATAATACCTGCGTGTAAAAGTGAGGTTTGGTCCTGCAGAAAATTCATGTCAGATCTTGTTTCACACACATTTTCTTCACAAACATAGTTAGTTCTCTAAAGATAATGTGTGCACCTGAGCAGAAATGTGACTTTACAGCTGCAGCATTTGTTTATTTATTTTTTTCAAATAACAGGAAATGTGTCCTCACTCAGTTTGTAGTTTATTTGGTTACATACAGCTAAAACTAATGCGGACATGCAGTAAATCTTCCCTTTGTGTCGTAATCTTCAAGTTTTGTCAGTTGTTTATTAAGCTCTCTAGTAATTTCCAGGACTTTTATTTAGAAATTTTAAGTACAAAGACAAGTTACACAAATGTACTTTAATATAATTCTGCCTGTATGATTTAAAACTGAATAAGACAGAAACAAAAATCATCTGTGAATGAAAACATTTTTAAAAATCTCAAAATAATCATTCAGATAAGTTTAATTACATTTAAAAAATATCTGCTCCTATTTCACAAATAAACATTAATAACTCACCAATATGAAGAAATTACTGAACAATGATGGTAATTTAGTGCATCTACTGAAGTACTTGTACTGAAGTATTTACTTAACCTGAATATTTTCACTTCCTGTTACTCGCTACTTTTACTCTATTACATTTACTTAACAACTGTAGTTTGTATTTAAGATGAGTTTGACTAATGACCACTGTACATTTTTTAAATTTATTTAAAATACACAGAAGTGGACAAAGTAGTAAAAATGTGCTTGAACCTGCCTCTTTATGGCGAGTTAGTGATGATAAATAAAATATAATATACAATAATATGATGCTGATTGACGTCATCCTGCCACATATTGAGTACATTTTTTTATTTTTATACTTTAATTACATTTAACTTCTGGTACTTTGGTAATATTTTGAACACAGGACTTTTAATCGCAGTGGATTATTATTTGATGATGTGGTATTTATACTTAAAGTATCTGAATACTTCTGCAGTTTTTCATCCCATTTGCACTGAAACTGAATCGAACAGGCTCTAAAACCACAGACTGTAATGGGGGGATTGATCTCTTCGAGGTGTTTTGGATCCATCAATTAGAGCAAAAAAGTGTCTGCCACATGAAAGTAATGTAATTTCTACTGGTGTGAATGCCGTCGTGAATTTTAAATGCAAAGACGCTCAAAGACCCTGGAGGAAGTGCTGCTGACTGGAGGTGAAACAAAAACCCGATTATCTGATCAACAGAGGATATTTTGAACTGGATAATCATCTAAGTTATTTTTTTAAGCCAGAAAAGTGAAGAAATGCTCCACGTTATCAGGATGCAGCTGGATAACGTTGAGTTTTGAACTTTGCAAGGCCATTTAAATGTAATTTCTCACATTTAGACGATTAATCGATACCGAAAACAATCAATTGTTGCAGCCTTTTGCTGACACTTCCTGTTTAATGTCCTCTCGTTGCTGTGCTAGACTCAGAGGTATTATTGAAATTATCTTATAACTTAAGGTAGTGTACAATCATAGTGCCCAAATGTGAGTGAAAGAGCAGAGAGATACTTGTTAGGGGGGAAAAGAAGGAATTTATTTGGGCGGGGTCCTCAGAACCCAAAGCAAATTTGAACAAGAGCAACAATGGATGGACCCGAGTGCAAAGAGAAGGAGGCTTTACGGCATCAGTGGCCGACATCTCCCAACACAAACAGCTCAGGGCCGCGGCCTTTGTCCCCCTCGCAGATCTCCTTTTCGCCCTCTTCCTCTTTTTTTCGGGCCACAATGCAGGTGTTGGTCCTGCTCCGACAGGTCGAGCTCGCGCTGTTTGCCGTTAGGATGTCGGTCGTTTACAGGAGAGAGAGGCGACCAAATGGAAGGGGATTGTCCTCGGCGCTCCAGGGAGATACAGCGCAAAGATAGCAGAGGGGATGAAATTTTCTTCCTCGCTGATAAGACTCGAGACGTTTCTTCTGTATTGTAACGCTGCTGCATTTCCTCCTTTTTTATCTACAAATCATCTGCAAACTCCACGTTATAAGTCACCGCAGCTTATTTCAGTTAAGTATGGCCTCTGGTTTTGGGGTAAAAATGCAGAATGACAGTGTGAGACGCTAATGAGCAGGTCAGGACAAAAGGTTTTAGGTGTGACCTCAATTACAGGCAATCCCCTACCTGCGAGCCAACAAAGGGGCTAAACATGCCATTAGAATAGCTCATAGGTAGGTGTGAACAGCTCAACAAAAGCCTAAAGAGAATCCACAGAGTCTTCGACACCTATTGCTTGTTAGTTTATTTTTACTGCGCCGGATACTGAAAGGGGAGAAAGTTGACAGACACTCAAAGAAAACTGAGCCCGAGCGGGGAAAAAGAGTTTATATTTATCTTAAGGACGTCATGCGAAAAACACACTGGGAGACAAAGACACGAAACAAAAAGGCAAAGTGTGTTTTTAAAATGTGTTTTCAGACACTGAGGGTGATTTCGACAGGAAGCTTTAGAGATCAAAACCCCAACAAAGAAACATTTAAAGCGAAAATTCATGGAGGGTCAACTGACAGCAAATTTATAATGATCTCCAACCAGAACTCCCATTTTCCTCCCTAATGAGATTTTCCTGGGGCACCAACACAAATGGAGAGATGTAAGCAAAGTGTGAATGTTATCAAGGGCTCCCACCTCTTTACTATCTGACCCCCTCTTCCCAGACCCCCTTCCACTCTTTGTCCTTTGTCATTACTCTTATCAGGACCACTCTATCATTCTTTCAAAATAGTAGTGGCGCTGAAACCGCTTGCAAATGTAAGTATGTCTTTGTTTAGGGCCGGGCAGGGTCCCGCCTCCCAGCTCCCTCCTGGGTGCAGGCTGATTGACGGCCCTCCGCTGGGTGAGTGACAGGCGGCGTTGGTCGGGCCGTGATGGCCGGCGTGACAGCTGGTGCTGCCGCCGCCGCCGCCGCCGCCCCTGTGTCGGCGCCCCGGTGGGTCCCAGAGTCCTGGCCCAGTTTGCGGGAGCCCGGTCGGAGAGAGAGCGGCCTCCCCCGGTGTGCTCGTCGTGGCGGATCGGCTCGTTAGCTCGCTGCACCCCGTCGGACGCATCAGCTGCTCCCCTGCACACGCAGACCGCAGGGTGCAGTCCTCAGGGTAATTTCTGAGCATACTGTCCTCATCGGGGACAAATCAATGAAAAAAACCCTCTCATTGACGTACTTTCTACTCCTGATAAAACATTTACATCGTTCACATCGCCCTCTTGCTTCATCCCTGCAAGTGTCCCCTGAAAATACACTGAACTGAATACAGAGTTTAAGAAAGGCAGAGAGGACATTTATCTTAATGCAAATACTTTCTTCCCCTTTTTAGCATTTAAAACACTATAAACAATTCATAACTTGTTTAAAATGGATGCAGCTTTAAAGACTACATCACTACTCGTTATCTGTTTATACCTGAAACCTACAGGGGACATTTTAGCTGTGAACTAATACATTTATAAATCCAGTCACAGCCATAATTTTGTCTTCTTAAACCAAATATTTGTTGCTAATGGGCAGACTTAAAGTAAATCAGAGTAACCTTATAATAATGTTGCACAAGAGGGACAGTTCTCTGCAAGAGCAAAGTTCAATCAAAATCACTTCCGTCACCATCATCTTAATCAAATCTGTATTTTTTTCACCAAGTTTACCTGCACGTGAAGAGCTTGAAAGTAAAAAAAATCTACAGGATGTCACTTTTTCCATCCTAAGATGTTACTGCACCAGTTATTTCTTCATCGTCCTTTAAGAAAATATTGACGAGATTATATTTCCAGTGAAAGTCGAGCAGAAACTTCACGCGGCCGAACTTCATGCGTTTATTATTTTTCTCTCTACGGCCTCACGGCGAGCGGCTAATGAGGTTATTGGGCATCTGTGACGTGACATCTACATTTTGGCCTATTTGTGAAACAATGGTAACAAGGAAGCCGGGGACATTGGGCCCTGTGTTTTCCAACTCAAAATAACAAAGCCGAGCAGCCGCTGGTGGGAGGCTGTGCTCTCATGGAAATGAGCAACTGAACCAACAATGTAGCGCCTAATCTCTTCAGAGAGAGGAATCAGTTACACAGCAGTATGCGCCCCTCAATGCTTTTCATTAGAGTCAGCGTGCTATTGAACCAGTCACTCCACCCCTCCCCGACTCGCACACAAACACACACACACACACACACACACACACACACCTCGTGTAGCCACAGGCCCCGCTCATACATGCACCAGATACAAGGTAGCCCCCCAACAACAGAAGGGGCTGGAATAAGTGGGGCAGAGGGTGGTACGGGGGTGCAAGGCCTCAAAGCACGGGATTAGAGTTAATGTGCCCTCCCTGGGTTATAATCTCTTCAGAGGGGGACTTTGTTTGAGGGGCTTGAGGGCAGTAAGATAAGTATCTATTACAGAAACCTCCCTCTTATCCCCCAAACATCCTCGCTTCAAAAATGAAGCACAAAAACACTCGCCTCTGTTCCCCTCTGTGTCGTCTGATATCCAAGACCTAAAAGCAAGTGCTGCCCTTTTCAGCTAATCAGGAATTAGGGTCTAAAGCCGTATGGAGAGTTAGCAGGGCCCATATTTACTCCATCTGTAGCCCACAAAGTCAGGTAGTTAAAGTAAGATCAAAGGCGGCTTAAAAAACTCGGGTTATTGTATCGAATGAAAGAGCGGAGAGGGGAGAAAGAAAAAGCATTATCGCAAGTTCTTTGCTTGGTGGAAGGAGAAACCAGTGTCCCAGTGAAGTAGGTGCACAATGACTTACTATTGTGTTAAAAAAA
>JAOXYL010000050.1:20381630-20393653 GCA_028564955.1 Terapon puta | reverse complement strand
AGGTGTGACAAAGGTAAACGGTAAGGAAGTAAGTCAGAGAGCAGGACGCTGGTAAGGGACCGTATGAAAATTATTAGAGGGGGGAAAAAAATTATAATTATGCTTCATCTTAAATATCGATCTATTAACATTCAGTTCAAGGTTCAGGTATGAGATCATCTTATGATTCTTTATCCTTTGCCTCCTTTAGTTATGATAAGTGAGTACCAGTGCTGTTATAATACATTAATTTTTAACTTTAGTTCATGGTAATGTGTCCTAATTCACCATTTGTGTGTCCAGTATTTAAAAGGAGGAATAAAACCTCCTACGGTTTATAAATCATAAGTCTTAATTTTGCACCTATTTTAAACTTAATTGATGTTTTTAGTCAAGTTTGTAATGAGTTCTGTTTGCGAGGGACTCTAAACCTGAGCACAATTTAAATAATCAGTTGTGAAGGATAAATAAAAGCTGAATAAAAGCATTATTTTTTTCTATGCATATATATTTTTCACCTCATCTTTTCTAGTTATGGTGTCGTGAAGAAAGAAACGCATGCATATAAAAGTGAATAAGATAAGATAAGAAACACAAACACGCCCTGATACCTCTGAGTTGTCCAGCAGCATCTGCCAGCTGTCCTCCAGCACCAGGTTGGTCTCCTCCTCGTCCCCCTCCCAGGAGTCCTGGTGGAAGGAGAGCTGCCGCGGCACCTTGGGCGGCCCGAACAGCGTGTAGGAGTGGAGTTTGCTCTGGAGCTGCTCCAGACGGTCCACCTCCTGCAACCAGGAAAAAAAAAAGTTAATTAGTTGGAACGAGGTTAACGACGCCGCAGCGGGGGGTGGCGGCGGAATAACTGTCGATTTACTGTTACATTAAAACTGTAAGTAATGAAGAGGCCGTGCATTAGCATATAAATCCCGCCCTTAGTGGCGCCTTAATTCTTAAATGCAACAGTAGCTGCTGTTGGGCCTTTGTTCAGCCTGGCAGGCTTTATGTAGTTATGAAAATGAGCTCTGTGCATTGAGACCACTTTAACAATAGAGGGCTGGAGGAGCGGGGGCGTGTTGGGAGGGGGGCACGGGCCAGTGGTTTATGGCTCATGAAGCCTTTTTAAAAGCTCTGCGTTCATTAACAGAGACAAATTTGCACGGCAGGATTCAGGAGCGAGGCGATCAGAGTTTTCCACCGGCTTCAGGGGTTTTACTCAAAAGGGGGGACCGACAGTGGCTCGTCCCCTCAGTGGGGAGGGTGCAAGAGGTCCAGGTCCCGGTGAGGGATCTCTGGCCCTGGAGGGGTTAAGGGGGACACGCGGGGTGAATGGAGATGAGCCGGGCGGTGACGGGTGACTGACAGATACTGTCTCTGTCTGACATCTGTGCAGGATGTGACCTCAGGAGGGAGAAAACAATGGGAGTGTGTGTGTGTGTGTGAGCTTTATTAGGATTAAAGTGTATCACTGTTGTAAACCTCTGATGCAGAAAATAATGAAAGTTTTTTGGGATTTTGCTTGGTGCAGAAAGGCAGGTTACCTTTAGACTGAGCCAGGCTAACTGTTTCCATCTGCTTCCAGTCTTTATGCTAAGCTAAGGGAAGAATCAGTCGCCTTGTGCAAAAAAATGCATTTTCCAACTATTTCTTTCAGCATTTTTGTGAGTTTTTAAAATTGAGAAGGCTTGAGTGAGGCTTTTCTTCCACTTGCTCATTTCCAGAGCTGCTGGGAGGAAAGCATGTGAGCCAACGAGTCAGGAGACGCTGAAGGGAAATTACCTCACCAGGGCTCGAGGGACGTGGCCTTCCGACCCCCTCCCACTGCTGCTCGCTACTGTTTTGTTTGCTTTTCAATGTTTTTTTTTTTTTTTGGTTCTTTTTTAATCCAAGAAAAAGTGCGTCACCTTGCCGAAGGGTCCCGCTCCAGCGTTGGAGCTGAAGAAGCCACTGAAGCGGCTGGCGGCTCGGTTCTTCCAGCTGTCGGGCCCCCCGCCGACGCCGGGCAGAGAGCCGCCCATCTGTCCCAGAGAGTCCTGGGTGGGGATGTTGGCCTCCCCGAGGAACTCTGTCATGTTCTTCCTCCGTCTCGCCTGACCCTGCAGATGGACAGAAAGAGAAATTGCGTTTAAAATAAAAACTGAGAGGAGACAATTGATTGTGTCGCCTCGAGAGGGAGGACAAACGTTTCCAGTCGGACGGGTGGAAAGAGACAATGACGGAAAGGGAGAAATATACAAAGACGGGACAAACAGGAAATCGGAGGGGAATTCTGCGCGAGGGATGACATCAGCAGGGCCGTTAAAGCCGCTCTAATGATCAGACACAAACAGGAGAGGGAAGGACGGCCACTTCCTCGCAGTGAACTCTCATTACATCACAAGGAGCCGGCGGGGAGGTCGCTCCATAAAGAACAAGGCGGCCCGGGCCTGGCCATTGTTTTTGGCCCCTCCATTGTCGCCCTGTCAGCGGGCCCTCGGCCCCGCCGCAATCTCTGTCCACTTTACGAGCGGCCGAGCAGAGCAAACAAACAGGGGCCGCCGCGGGTATCTGAGGAAGCAGTTGTTTTTACCGTTAAGAGTGAGGAATCTGCTGCTGGTGTCGGGGAGAGGAGAGAAGGGGGGGGGGGTGACAAGGAACTCGCATTCCAGGACACTGACACCGCTGCAGAAAAAGGCCGACAATACCAACGAAATTCTTTCTCAGTGGCACACAAACACACACGTTGCAATCAAAACACAATCAGGAAATCGATCCCAAGGCCTCTGCTGTGTTGTGATGTGCACTCCGTTGATTTAACGCCACTTTTTTTGCATCGTTGGACCCACTTTGACTCAAAATGCAAAATTGATGCGGCCAAAGAAGAAACCGTGAACCACCGACCGTCTGTTCAGAGATGATGATGATGATTCAAAGGTCTCGCTTCCTCCTAAACTGAGATTAATCAGACTTCAAACATCATCCTGCATAAAACACCTTCAACACACACACTCATTCGTCCCAACACCTCTAAACAGACGATAAATCCACTTTTATAACAAACACTGTATTTGCATCTCTTTTACTGCCTTATCCTCCACTGGTTAAGTCTGTACAGCAAAAACAGACACGATTCGTCTTTTTAACCCCAAAAACATGCAGAGGAGTTTGCGAGTTTTTTGGTCTTGAGGTCAAGAAAGTCAAACCCAAATGCCGTAAAAACCGAGGGGGACAAAAACAGGAAGTCGAGCTGAATAAACGGAGACAAACTGCACCAATGCGCAGCCTGGATGACGAAACCCTTCGTGGGCTGTGCATCGCACCTATTGGGAGGTAAAAACTTATCAAAGTAAGAAAAGTTTGAGCCGTGTGTGTACGTTAAGAGGATGAAATGTAAATATTATGAGCAGCTCTGGTCAAATTGTTCTGCATTACGCGGATTCCCATTTTTGGAAGAAGTCCCAGGCGGCTTTGTGAGGCCACTTAAGCGGAGTAAAAGCACACAAGTGGCCCCTGCAGCAGTTGCATAATAAGATAGTAAATCCAAGTTGGGGGGGGGGGTCGTGCAGCTTTTCAAACAGCTTTTAGTCTTTTAAATGATTACCACAGAGACACGCTGGATTTAAAACAAAGTCAAAGGGGACAAATGTGGAGTCGCTTTAGTGAAAGGGAAACAAGCGTTTAGGGATTTTTTTTCTTTTAAGAGGGAAAATCTGGGGCAACTGGTCAAGGACACAGGTGTTAGGAAGTGTTCACCCCCCCCTTTGGACAAACAGGGAAAGTCTGGACTCTGAACTACTGAGCAAACTGAAACCCAAAAAAAAGTAAAAGATCAAAAAAAGTTTTAAAAATCATTTAAAACAAGAGATAAAATACACATTCCGGATTAAAACAATATAAATCTTAAACATCACATAACAAGAATCCACTTTCTCAGGCACAGACGAGGCCGGGAAGTTGTAATTAAATGAGGACACGGGGATAAAATTCACCAGCAGTTTCCCACCATATTAACAGTGCTCACCATTGAAGCCAGAGGCATGTCAAAAGTAACAAAAACCATCCTAATCCTTGAACTGGACTCATGGATCGCAGCCCATTCTGGAGCCAGCTGCCGCTCTCTCTCAACGTCTCGCCTCCTCTTTCTCTTCTGTCCGCCGCCACCGTGAGACGCCGGGTCGGCCCGAGGAGGACAAAAAAAAAAAACGCCGCCGGGCTACTTCACTCGTCCCGTTCGAGGGTCGCTCTCCAGGGTTCGGGTTGGGGGTGTAGGGGGGTGTCTCGTCTGCCGGTTCTCCTCTTTGAACCGGGTCGTGTCTCTGTCCTGTCCTGCTGTCCAAACAGTCAGTGGGTGCATTTCATACAGACACTGGCCTGAAGTCATAGCAACCAGGAGGATCCTGCCTCATTGTGTCGGGCAGGAAAGAGGAGGCACGGCCAGAGCCCAAGAGAAGGGGGGGGGGGGCTGATCTAAATATTTGGAGGTGGAGTCAGGGTGACAGCTTGCAGGGAGCTCCCACACATCCTGATGCTTTAACGTGCCAAACGCTCTTTAGGTCAGTCTCAACATGCTGCTCAGAAATCAAAATAAACCAACCACCCACAACATTTTCATTTTTTTTTTTCACTGGCATCTTCTGGTGTCACCCATCTTTTTTTTTTCCTCAACCGATGCATGATTAGCTTTGATTCCGAGCAATCAGCCGAATAAAACCAGCACGATTAAAGGGACGCCTCATTCTTTGCTTTTATTTGAAGTCGGTCCACCATTCTTCGCGCTATCTCGAATCGCTGTTTTGCCCGGAGACCTTTGAACAATGCCAGGCCGGTTGGCCAAAACAAGGAAAGAAATGCCCCGATAATGACCAGAGAGAAACTCCCTTTGTTTACTCGCACGTTTCAGCACTTTTAAATGCTGCTCGTGATAAGCACGAGCACAAACACCTCAGCAGAGCGGTCTGAAAACTCTGGAGAACTTAAGCCTTTCAGATGAGAGTTGAACCGTTTTAACGACCCAATAATCCTTTTAATTGTATTGACTCGCTGTTTTTTTAATCTCTTTAGTATCTTTGGGTTTCGATTTGAAGACGTCCTCCTGTGATGGACATTTACAGCGACACTTTTTCACCTTTAACAGACCGAACGACAAAGTGAGAGATAATAAAGTGATTTTAAGCTGCAGCCCTAAATCTTAAAATCAGAGTTGGTGATATTTCTGGAGGCGATAATGCTGAGATAAATGACTTGGGCCTGAGCAAACACCCCCTCACAGAAAACACACAGCCGCGTCTGCCCAACTAATTATGTTTACAAGGTTTCTCTTGTGCCTCCTGTGTAAACCTGTCAGTCAGGACGGAGGGGAAAAAAACTCTCTGGGAGCTGTGACTGATGCAGAAGGTCTGGAGGGGGGTGATGTGTGTGGGGGGGGGCATTCAGGTTAACGATATCAAGCCTTGTGTCCCCTCACAGCCTTATCTTATCACCCTGGTTTGTGGCATTAACCTTGGCCTGCAAAGGAGAAAATCTTTAAATGGGAAGGGATTGTATTAAAAATAAGTGGTGACAAAGACAGAAGACCCCCCCTCCCACCCCCAACACACACACACACACCTACACCCCCTCCCCCTCACTTTTCTTTCTGCCTGCTGCTGCTACCTCCATGTTAGCCAACTGATAACAGCTCCCCTTGATCAGGCGGGTTGATTAACGATGGGAAAAAAACGGCGTGACACTGACCTTCCTGCAAGCCCGAACACACACACACACACACACACGGATACACATTACACGTGTTCACAACCAGGAAACAGAGACTAAAAGAACCCCCCCCCCCCCACCCACCGGTGGTCAACACACGTTGCTTCAAGGCCGTTTCATTTCCAATAATCGAGGCCTGACAGAGACACTTCACCCAAATACACAAATCACACACACAAAAATTAAAATCACACTAAATGAATCAGCCTGTGATTATTGATCCTTTAACTGCAGATTTCCCAATTATTAATCCTCCAGTCTATAAGATGTTGGAAAATATTGAAAAATAACATTTATAAGTTTCCACATCCCACCGAAACATCTTCAAATTTCTTTTTTTTTTGTCTAAAACCCAAATATAGTCAGTTTTCTACCACATATGACCAAGAAAAGCATCACATCTTCACATTTAGGGAGCGAAAACCAGGAAATGTTTGGCACTTTTGCAAGGAAACTATTATATTTTTTCCATGCACTCATTTGCACATCGAAACCATGTTATTATAACTTCCAGCGGAGGCAGTAAGAATTGGCATCATCTTCCTTCTGCATCATCGTTCTCGCACATCGACGCGTCAGCAAACGTCTCACCTGACAGTCTGTCGGCGACGTCGGTTTCGTTTCAGGAGGCGGCGACTCGGGAATCTCCGAGTCCACATGCAGCAGGTCCCAGCTGCGCCAGGATGTGAGGCGGCCGAAACGAACCATTGTACACAGAAAGCAAAACTACTTAGAAAAAAAAAAAATTCCCCACAACTTCAAGTGACAGAAGTCGTCAGACAACAAGAAAAAAAGGCGCTCGGGTAATTCCAAAAGTCAGGATGAATCCATTTCCAGGAAATCCAGACAGAAGTGCAGAGCAGACTGAAGCATCGCCGTCTTTCTGAGCCTGCTCCTTCACACTGCGTACTTCAGGCCAACGGTCACACAAATAATCATAAAAGGTGTGTTAACCCTGCAGTAATCTCCACCTTTAGGCACCGGGGGAAGTACTTTGTTTTTCCACCACACACACACACACACACACCTTTCTGCTCAAAGACACACACCTCCTCTGCCTTCTCAGCACGCAGCTCCTCCCACGCCACACGGGGAATAAATAAAAGCTCCTCTTATAATTAGTTTAATTGTCGAGAATTCGCTGCCGTGACTCATCTGAATTCTTTGCAGACTGGACGAGCCGGATTCGGTGATTAGAGGAGTTAAACGGTGCTAATATTAGACGGCAGCACAGACAGGAGTGTCATTTTTGGATAATTGCAGTTGTGCAATGTACAAAATGTACAAAACAAAAACATATTGTGATATAAAGACATTCGTGAGATCAAGTTGCTGCTTATTTCTTCGATTAAGTATCAATAAATAAGGGAAAAGGTTCAAAATAAATGTCTTCAGTTTGGCCGACTAACAGCCCAAATCACAAAATGATGAAATAATTGATTTTTAAGACAGATTCCCATACATTTAAATGGATTAAATGACTAATTGTCGCCCCTCTGATGCAGTAAAATAATCTAGTTGGCCCCAAATATACAAAGATATGTATGAAACGTGTAAATATCTGATTATTTCACATGAAAGTCAGACGCTTTTCGTTTGTTTCTTACTCTACAAACCAGAGCTGATGCTCGAGATAAAACCAAAGACTCCATCGACTCAATCACAGACACTTCTCACCTTATTAACAAACTGTACCGACTGTTTTACAGAACAACTCATCGCCCAAAGGCCCCGTGTGACTGACGCTGATTCAAGCATTGTCATTCAAAGTGACTCTCAATTGCCCCCCCACACACACCTTTCACCCCCCACCTCTTCATTGTGAGCTAACAGACAGAGAGAAGAGGTGAGACAGTCTGCACACATTACCGACCACACATCCTATTTCCTATTTTTATTAGTCTTATTTTAATTTAAATGCATCTTCTATGCTCTATATTTGACATTTTTCTGTTTTTATTACTCTTATTTTATACTATGTCTGTGTTTTCCCTGCTGTGGGACCAATAAAGATCTGAAAATCTGAGTCTGTGTGAGGCAAAAGGTAAAAAAAAATGTCTCAGTTTGAACAAAAGGAAATAAATAATGACAGTCGCTTCACCCCCGTCTCCCGCCCTCCTAAACAAAAACACACAGAGAGCATTGTATGAGCAGAGGCCGTCCAGGTGAATACAACATCACCCACGACACTTTAATCCCTCCACGAGTGTCACTTTGTCTCGGGTTCAGACGCTCGCCGCTCCTTTCTGTCTCAAACGTGTTCACTTTCTGCCTCCTGCCCCGGAGGTGTTTTTTTCGGGGCTTTTGTCTGCCCGAGTATTTCCCCAGCATTCGGTCCCTGTCTGTTATGAAACAACACAATCCAACTCTCCTGTCTATTACACAACACGGTCTGCCCCCCCCCCTCGAGGCGAAGCAAAGAGTCCCTGTCTCTTCTGGGACGTGTGAACGACGAGTACTCATGTTTGTCTTCTTAATCGACACAAAAAGCCACTGTTTGGGATGGAAATAGCAGGAAAACAGTGGGAATGTCACAATTTTTCCATAAAAATGCAAGAAAATATTTAATATTAGAGTCGATATGAGTCCTAAGTATCAGTAAGAACATCGAAATAAAACTTTTTTTAAAAACTCAAACTCTTAATGTTATCTAAATATAACCAGAAACAGAAATGTTTCCTTAATAACAATGATTGATTAAAATATCTTACCATCTGATCTAAGGCTGTGGCTAATGATTATTTGAATTATTGGTTAATAGGATGATTATTTTCACAAGTAATTGATTATTTGTTTGGTTTGTGAAAGGTCAGAAAATATTGGATCCTCACTGTTTTGTTAGTTTCTTCAACAACATCTTTAGGGCTCCAATTAGAGCTAAATGATTAATTGACAGAAAAAATTAACTAATAACTATTTTGATAATTGATTTCTCCTTTTTCTAAAGCGAAAATAACAAAATTTCTTTATTTACAGCTTCTCCAATGTGAGGGTTTGCTGTTTTTCTTTGTTGTACATGATACTGAGATAGCTACAGTCCAATAATTAAATTTGAATAACAATACTTAAACACTATTTTTAATAACTTTCCAAGAAAATTATACATATATCTGTCTGAAATCCTGCTGAAAAGATGGCAGGTTTGTCTAAAAACAAAGCGTGATGATACTAAATAAAACACTTTAGGTAGATCTGATCAGAAGTTGCACAAAAAAGCCTGAGAAACTCTGCGTTAAAGACACATTTCACTCAGAGTTTATACAGTGAGGTTTCTCCCTGATGTGATGGAGAAGTGCATTATGGGAGACACACACATGGAGGATCCATTACAACCCAGGCTGACGCGTGTTAGAGGCGTTTTATGTGTTTAAGCTGATTCAGGGACTTCAGAGAGTGACGGGGCGGTGTTCACTCTGCTATGGCAACGACCGGCTGCGTATTATCTAAGAAAAAAAAAATAAAAAAAGGGGCAGAGCAGGGATCAACGTACTGTACGTGCTTACTGGAAATCACAAGCTCCCAGACGGTTGAACTATCTTTATGACGACTGTAAAAGTTTCTGTTCTCAGGAAAAAGGCCGCGCGAGAGCCTGAGTGTGTCCCCGAGGGGCACCGCCGCCGCGATACTGCGAAAGTACTGCCAGTATTTTGCACACGCCCCCCCCCTTGTGTGTTTAAGTTTTGTTTTCGCTTCAAACTGACGTCGCATCGGGCCAAAAACATCCTGAGCCCCTGGACCCTGGGGATGAATGGCTTCGACGTGCCAAACAGGTACTGTGACTCACAGCTCCTGAAGTATATGCAGGAAAAAAAAAAAAAAGGGGGGGGGGATCCTGACTCCCAAGGTCGCAGTTTAATGTGACGGCAAAACATCCCACCCCCCCCCACTCTTTCTGCTTTCATTTCTGAATGTTTTTCCAATCGCACGCTGATGCGCGCAGGTTAAAAGTCGAGCTCGTTTTCAGGTCAGTATCAAAGGTGGTTCGATACGCTGCCGCTGTGAGGGCGTTAAACAAAAAAACAAAAAGAAAAAAAGAAAAAGAAAAAGGGATGCATTATTCGCGGATGGTGCAATATTTTACTTTATGGGAACTATCAGCGCGGCTGGAATGCGTCTTCCACCAATCGGAGAGGCTCCCCCGCTGTAAAATAATCAATCTGGATCATCAAAGCTCCGCCAGGGACTATAAAATCCAACATGCACGCAATAATACAGTTGAAAATACCCCAGCTGAAAAGAAAAAGACACAACTGGACGCACGGAGGGACTTTCTGGCCACGAATCCGGTCACCGGGTAGATATCTGAACTTCTTAGTGAAGCCCCTCGGTTCCATAAAAAGCAGACACCGAAGCCGCTGCCATAGAAACTCAAAGAGCGCACACTCGGTGCCCGCGTGAGCAAGTGGAGCTTTTGTCCTCCTAAATGGCTTTCATAAAACACGAGCCGGCACCCGGAGAGGATCACAGGGCCCCGGCTGTCGGCTCCGTCAGAGACAAAGGGATCGACAGACTCTGACGGAAAGAGACTCTTGAGGGAAACTATTCTGTCGCTCTTAGCAAATAACTTCACAGAAACAGAGGCCTGAGGATTAGCCAGGGGTATCTGTTAATCTGCCGAATCTTTCCTCGATAAATCAGTTTGTTATTCGGTCTGTAATATATCAGGAAATACGCTGCGTTTTCCTCGATTACCCGTCAGAAACTCTGGAGCCGGTCGACGTTTGGCTCTGCAGACGTGTTTTCCAGACATATAAAAACACTTTTTTAAAAAAAATAATAACTTGTGTCTGATGTGATTTTTTCCACAAAGCATAAAAAGTTGTTGCCAAGAAGTCTTGAATTTGCTTTCATTAAAGCTGAATTAAAACAAGACTCAGAGAAAAAGCACAAGAAAAACACATTTTTCAGTAGAGAGACTTTGAAAATAGACCTGATAATTATCTGATCAGTAATGACTCATCGATTTCCTGCAGATCAATTAATAATCTGCTCCACAGAAATGCCCTTTGTGACTCCACACAGTCAGACATCAGCCCGGCTCGTTACTGCCCCCATGAGGAGAGCACGGGCGTTGTTATCGCCGCTGACATCACTCTTTCCACGCTCGCCGCCAATAAAACTGACTGACAGGTCGGTACCTGCAGCGAGGGCGCGCTGAGATTCTTTGGCAGAGCTCCCTCGGAGGAATCACACCGTCAATGCTTTGGGGGAAACAAACAAAATGAAACGCAACGCTTAAACTCCCTCTGCAACCTCCGGTGTTTACGTCTCCACTCGGTGACTAACCGCGGTGACTTACCGCCGCAGATGGGAGAAGAATGCTTTGACCGAGCCACTACCCGTTTCCCTGCCCAAAGCAACGATGACAAGCCTGTTCAGAGCACACACACACACACACACACACACACACACACACACACACACACACACACACACACACACACACTCTAACTCACCTGCGAGTTAGTCTAGACTTTCACCAAGGCTTTTAACAACCAGTGACTCGTTTAAATCAGCTCAAAAGATGACTTGAACATGAACATCGGATACTGAAAGTTAGAATACACACTTGGAAAAAAAACCCAAGAAACTACAGTGTAGTACAGTTTATCACAAAGAGACTGAGAAGAGATGCTCTGGGTCAACAGAGTGACGTTTTACTGTAAAATGTACCATCATGTGGGAGAGAGAAATGTCACATCTATAAAGTGAACATTTTATCAATAAGCTACCTCTGACAAACATGAAGCTCTTCACCTTTTAATCTACAATAAAACCTCTTTAGTTTAGGAAGTTCTAAATTAAAACATTTTTACTTTCCTTGTTTTTGCACATGCATGTGATTAATTAATTAACAGAAGAGTAAAAAGAAACGCCTCATGTTTGGTAAATTACACTCAGAAGTTAATCATACATTTGCCTCATGAATCACGACGCGTCTCCTCCTCTTACATGACGGTGCAGCTTTTCACAATAAAAGCCCTCTGTGTCCACCCACGCCCTCGCGCAACAACGGGACGCGAGGATGACGGCAGGATGACGATTCCCGTCTGAGCAACTGTTCAACATCTGGCGCTCGCACACAGCAGCGGCAACGCAGTCGTTGGTGTAAATATTACGGTGCGGAGGAAAAATCACCGCTCCTGCAAGAGGGGACGTTGCCAAGCAACCTCGTTGTTCAGCTTCTCCTCGGTGACACAATCGCAGCCGTGTGGAGGAAGCTGTTTCTGTTGTTTATGTTGAAATGACATTTTTCTTTTATAAACTACTCGACTGTTGAATTACGTCTCCGTTGCCGAGCCGGTGAAGCATAAACG
>JAOXYL010000050.1:20013380-20024122 GCA_028564955.1 Terapon puta | reverse complement strand
TCCACGGTTTGCTGGAGCAGATTACACAGTAATCCCATTTACTGTGCAGATCAATGTCCTCTCTGAGGTGTTATTTGCTGGATTAATATTACCGTCTGAGATCGTTTTAGCTCGAGGAGAACACGTCCGACGTATTAAGCTGTTCTGAAGGCGTCGGACCAGACTGCTGTTTGAGTCCTGAGAGGTTTTACGGGGCCAATTGAAGCACATGCAGGAAAATAAGTGATCTGTTTTAAATTGCAAATACATCCGAGGGTCAGCTCTGCACGGTAAACATCTCACGCCCCTCACTGCGAGGCTCTCACCGTACATTTCTTGCACCGTCCTCGTGCGGCATTGAAATTCAAAACTCTTAAGTGGGGAATAATGGAGGGAATGTCTTTGATGGTTCACTCACTGTCAGTACAGTGACAGCTCCCGCTGATAAAAGCTCCGCGCGGCGAGAACGAGGGGTTTCCATGGTGTCGGACCAGAGCTTTCATGTTGGTGGCACAATGAGGAAGAGTAGTTTGTTAATGAGTGACTGTTGGCTGAACAAGTGACGGTAAACTCGCTCGATTTTCAGGTTGAAGTCAGAGAGTGAGGCAGACGTCTGGCAACAGAGAGCTTCATACTGAAATAGAAAAACGTTACAACAATAAAAGTCATGCTGTACTGATGCCACGTTCATGTTAGGGCAGGGTGGATGGCAGATGTGGGAAATATTCCCACGCTAACTCATCTAAAAAGTTGTACTGTGATAGACTTGGTTGAGTGAAAATGAAATTACTGTGCACTATAACATTAAAACCATATCAATCAAAATGTGGTTTAATTACATCAAATGACGTTTTTTGGCTGATGGGAAGCAAGACACTTCTGTTTTAATAAAAGCCAAGTAAGATATACATAGTTATACTTAGGATTACAAAAACTCCAATATAACATAAACGCAAATATGGAAGCTACCAAGTTAATTATCTTAGTCTTAGTCTTAGTCAACACAAAGTATAATTGAAGCTGCTGTTTTGCAGGTATTTAGTCATAAACCAAGGTAGTTGTACAAGTTAAAATATGACTTCAATTGTTTGACAAAGAAATAGCTCATTTATGTATCTTACATATGTCACATAGAGGCGTTGGTATTACATTTACACCACCTAAAATCTCACCAAAGCTGAATTACGTATGCTAATATTTTCAGCAAAATAGTAAAAGCGGTAATACTTATGACACACAATGGACCCTATTAGTGTTTTATTAATATATATTCTATTCATGAAATTATCAAGATTGAAGCTGCTGCAGTGGAGTCACTGTTGTAGAATACGGACAAATATTAAACAATAGATAGAAGCTGGAGACCTTTGACTTCAACCTTTAACTGCATAAAACATGAGCAGAATATGGCACTCATGTTTGTTTCATGTATTCAGGTTCACAAAGATCTGAGGTTTTCTTTCAGTGATTTTCTCACTTAGCCTGTCTCCAATGCACTTTGTTTTTATTGACACGTCATCTTTTGTACTGAAGACTGTGACATTAAACTTAAAAATGCTAATAAAAACACGTGGACGGGAATTAGTTTCACAGAAAAAAAAAAAACATCATTAACAGGGACGCTGAAATAAATAAAACCAAGAAAAGGAGGCGGATGAATATTTGTGAGTAGTTCAAGGTCAGTTATGAGCCTGATGGTGAAGTGGCCAGGATGAGGCTTTTAGTGCCATCAATACAGCACTTCCAGTGGAAAACGAGTGCATAATTCTCTTACTGCTTGATTATAGTGTGTATCTGACATTTAGCTCCTTCATAGACCAACATCGGCTCACTCCCGGAAAAAAAAAAACAAAAAAAAAACATATCTGCAGACCAACCGCTGAATACTAATGTAATGATAATGCCAAGGTCCCAATGTAGTGTTAAATAATACATCAGAGATTGTGTGGCATAATGTGGGGTGAGAAAATGGGAGTTTTTTGGAATAATAAAGAGTCATTTGAAAGTAAAGAGAGCATTCTTGTGTGCTCGAACTGCCTTAAAACAGCCTCCTCTGGAGCCAGATCTCCATCCCTGCTGACCTGAATCGTGTGGAAGCATTTAGTCTGCCTCTATCGCCTGCTTTTCATGGCTGGCTGAAATAGGAGCTTGAACAATCGCCTATTTTCTACAAAACAAAGTCAAATAAAAGGTTTTAGTCCTCGCCCACTGACTTAAAATGAAAAGCTGTGGCCGGATCACAGCGAGAGAGCCACTTGAACCATTAATTTATTCATTTTATGCCACAGAAACAAAGAGATAACAGAACCCAGCACTTAAAAAAAAAAAAAAAAAACGCTGGATAAAGGCAGCTTAAAATGTGTTTTTCCTCTCTGTATGTAAAAGTTCAGGCGTTTTAAAATGCAGTAGAAGGAAACAGGACTTGGAAACAGGCGCTCGTGTTGTGTCTGCTCATGATCTCTGATTCCAAATCCTGAATCCTTGATTTTCATGGCAGGCAGACATCCCCCTCTCCTGGCAGAAATCTCACTCTTCTTCTAAATCACAGTGACATTCAAGTAATTCTCTCCACAAGATTTGGTCGACACTGCATTTGTCTTTAATGAGGTTTCAGTTGCAAACAGACAGGTGATTCCCCCCCACCCCCTCTCAGAAAAAGCAGCTTCAAGGTCTAACAATCAACAGCTGCGAGGGTTCGCACGTCGCCCCGCGTACTCGTTAACAAGCTCAACGTGTGCTGCCGCCACTCGCAGTCTGTGCAGCCTGAGCACCTGCTGCACATTTTTATTTGCAGGCACCCACAGCTAAATCAAAAAAAGAAAAGAAAAAGGACAGGACAGGACAGGACGGGGTCAGTCTGCTCTCTTCCTCCAGAACAACGAAACAACCTGACAGAAGCTTGTACAATTATCCTCCCTCACCAGCCCACCTCGCTCGTCCAACTCTGGCACAGAAATTTTAAGACGTGAACCACAACCTTTTCTCTGCCTCGTCTGAAAACCAAAAAAAAAGGAAAAAAAAAGGCAGCCTTGAATGAACCACGAGGCCTCGACGAAGCTAAATCCCAACAACTCACAGGAGGGACTGAAAAGGGCAGAAGTTGCTGAATTTTTCATTGTTTTTGTACTTTTAGCCTCTGTTTCCTGCCCAAGGGCTGCAGAGGGTAAGTGGGTACAATAACAGTTAATGTGGTCCATCTTTTTGTTTTTTCTTAAATGAGAAGAATTTGTTTTTGCACAGTCCCTGAAAAATAAATGTAATAAAATTAACTGTGTGCACTGACGCCCTCTGTGACGTGACATCTGATATAAAACAAGAGATGTTTACATTAGAAAATAACAAAAAAATATTCGATTCGCTCATTTCTGTCATTAACGTGTCTTCACTATACTTGAACTCTTTTAGCTGAAATCTTCAGATCTCTATTTTACCAACAATCATGGTTCATGTTGTTTCACTTACACACAGTACATATACACTATATTAGTATGAGGTTTAATGTGTACGTACCCAAAACTCAATCAAAAGTTTCCTAAACTTACTTCCACCCTGTACACGAATCTTTAAGTGCAACGAGATAAAAGCTGCAGACTGCTGGCTTCACATTAAGCTCTGTTTTATGTTGTTGACAATATTTAAGCTTTGTAATTGTTGTAAATGTCTATATTTGCAATATATATATACACACACACACCACCACTGATGACAGTTTAATGTGTCTTACTTTAAAGCGTATTCAATGTCTTAACTGTGTGCATGTGAATTTATGAGCCCTCGTAGAAAACCTCTTAATAAATGCTCTTTGTTTTCAGGATGCAGCGCGTCTACGCCAGCAGAAACCTCATTTTCTCTCTCCAGATGAAAGAAGGAATTTAATTTTCTCCATCTTTACAGGTTCAAAATTTAATCAGATGGGAAATGTGATTGCGCAGACACCTACTGTTTATTTATCGGAGTGGAGAAAAAGCAAAAAAAAAAGTGCAACAAAAACAGAGATATTCGCCTTTTGCAGCCCGAACAGCTTTTGAATGACTATTTCCAGTGTGGTCGTGACTGTAGAGGGCTGAGAAGATGTCCGTCCTGCGTGATTAGCTGTTGTACAGAGGCACCACCCGGTCTATAGTCGCCCTGCAGATGGGGCATTTCTTTGGCTCCGGCAGGGCGTCGTAGCACTGGGCGCAGGCGCACACGTGACCGCACTCCAAAAACACGCAGGAGCGCTCTCGGCTCAGGCACACGGTGCAGCTGGTGGGCGACACGCTGCCTTCCTCGATGTTGAGTTCGCGCATGCGTTTCTTCTGCTGCTCCTTGAACTCCTCCAGCATGCTCTTCTCCCTCCTGCTCTGCCGGCGGTGCACGTAGCGCTTCCACAGGATGAAGAGCAGCGTGGAGCAGGTGGCCACGCCGAAGACGACCGTCAGGACCCGCCACAGTCTGACGCTGTTCCCCTGCTTCCTGAGGAGAGAGTCGTAGTCCAGCCGAGTGAGGAAGTAGCGGAAGCCCTGTTTGGGAGGCTGGATCTTGATCAGGTTGTTGTCCAGGACCAGCTCCCCGACGCCCGTCACGCTGTCCCCCAGCCGCAGCATCTCCTCGGTTTCGTGGATGCCCTTGGGTCGTTCCCCGCTGATGAAGTGGCTGATGACGTTGGACAAGGACTGGACCGTGGGGTGGAAGTTCTCGTAGGTGGTCTCCAGGTCCAGCTCCGCGGCGTCGAGCGGACGAACAACTCGCACTGTGGCGGCGATTTCCTCGTCATGAGAGCCGAGGGTGAAGGGAACGGTGTTGGTGCGCTGGTGGATGACTTTCTCTGTGTTGTTCCTGTTCAAATGTCACAGTTATTAAGCTGCAACTAACGATCATTTTCATTATTGATTCATTTGCACATTTTATAGCTCTATTGGCTGCTTTGTGTGACAAAATATATTGTATTGTCTGATCAGCTGATCATAAAGATATTCAGTTTGCATGATATATAAAAAGAGAATTCTCAATTTGGAGGAACAAGCTAATGATGAGCTTTCTTGTCTGACACAAAGGATTAAGTAATTATTCAAGTCATTGATCAGTGGTTCGATAGAAAATAAATTGTTTCTGCTCTAGTTTTCCCTCTTTTGCATTCAATAATAACAGAGATGTTTCTTGAATATATAATCTGTGGTTTATTAAAAAGAAAGCAGCGTCGAAATGGACAGAAGTGACATTTGCAGGTATGTTTACATGCTGCTTAATGTGCTGCAGCTCAGCAGGTAATTAGCTGTCGAGCCAGCAAACTGATGTTAGCGAAGCACTTTTTTTCCTGTGAATGTTTGTCTGGTTGCTTGTTCAACGAGTTAAAGTGCAGAAAAAGACGATGGACGAGGAGGAGACTTAAGCAGGCTGCTGTTAATGCTGCATCTAAAAAAAAGTGGCACCTTCAAAAAAACTAAATGGAAATCTTCCCCTTTTGAATTTAGATTTTTTCTCTGAGCGAGGACAGATGAGATGAGATAAAAATATCTCAAACTCTATCAGCTTAAAAATGATTTTCTTACCAGAGATGTGTGGTGCGATTCCAAACCATCTTTTCTTCCTTCAGGGTCAATCTTTCAATCACGCCTTTGCAGTTATCTACAAACTGGCTGCTCAGAGTTTCCTTCACAGATCTCACGACACCTGCAGAGTGCAGCAAACAGGACCATTGTGAAACTAGTGTTTGGATGAATGTGAGTCAAAGAGAAAAGTTATAAGTTTTGGTGCTCCCTGAAAAATGAATTAAAATGGAAATCAACTGTAAAAACTTGGAAATGAGAATCCAACATGTGAAAATGATGTTTTTCCCCCATTTGAAGTGTTTTTTCACAGCTCTTAAACCAACTGAAGAGAAAAAAATATAAAATAAATATAAAAACCATGCTTTGACAAGCCATCCTCAGAGCTGAACAAATAACCTGCTGTGAGGCGAGCGAGCAGGGACGGTATAAAAACTGTGACAACAGAAAGAGATACTACAAAAATATCCAAAACCCCAACTCCTTTTAGGTGTAAAGTCACCAAAATGACTCTGCATATCAACAGTCTCCCAGAATTTTGGTGATTTCTTGGGGGGGGGGGGATTTTAAATAACTTCTCTTCTCTTAAGCTCTTGTAGTGTTTGAACAGACGTGACGAAAATGTGGTTAAAACAGAAATCAGAAAAACATGTCATCTGGTGAAAAAAAAAAAAAAAAAAAGGAATCTGAAAAGACTTGAAAAAGGATTTCAAAAAGAGACCTCAAGTTAATTAATTTAAGTTAAATACAAACACACACCTTCTATGACGGCGTATGGGACGCATCTCCCAGGAGTCTCAGACAAGATGTTTTTCAAATCCTGATCAATGGAGACTTTCTTGGCCTCCTGAGGAAACAAACACTTGAGATGAATAAATGCGACATAATGGATATATAATAAATTCACAAGCTGCTGACATTCCCGCGACAAAGACGGAGCGAGCAGAGATGCGGCTGACCTTTAATCTGGCGACCGTCGTGGCTCGGCTCTTGTAGATGGAGTAGAAGACCGCGGTCAGGGCCGAGCTGGTGGCCAAGACCACGATCTGGGCCGTTGAGGGTTTCCCGCTGGAGTCCATCCTGAGATCTGCAGCATTCAGCACTGTTGGGACGGAGGCGACGAGCACCGATTAAGAAGATATTTCACAACCTTTCACTTAAAACAATCAGTCAAATATGCTCGTTTACACAAAACCAGTGATGGGAAATAAACCTTTATGAGCTTCTTCTGCTTTCTGCTTCATTCTATTTAAATAAATATGATGATCATGTTTTTGATTAACTGTTTAGCTTATGAAATGTCAAGCCTGTCTTGACATCTTTGTGTGTTGGTTATTCAACAAAATGAAAAAGATAATCGGTTTGTGATATTAAACAGAATAAATCCTCATATTTGAGCAGCTGGAGGCAGCTCTTCTTTCATGAGTTTTGCTTGAAAAATGATTTCAAAGGGGAAATTAAGCAAATTTTCTCTGCTTTATTAATTTGATAGCTGGCTCAGATTAAAATTTTACATACAATCACTTTTTAACATGATAATTACTTGAATTTTAATCATTCAAAGGACTTCACTTTTGAAAAATGCTGCAATAAATGATCTTGAAAGCCAGAGATGGAGGAAATATTCAATACCAACACCGCACTGTGCAATTACAGCAGTAGTCCTGCACTGAAAAGTTTATCTAAGGGAAAGTATGCAAGTAAAATGGAAATGTTCATTTGACCCATTTTAATGGGACTGTGGCAAATGATTATTTTTATTCTGGATAAATGTCCTGATTATTTTCTCAACTGACTGAACAGGTTTGTAAAAATTAAGGAGAAAGTGAGAAAAACCATCACAATTACTCTCCGGTGCTTAAAGTGACACCTTCACAAACCTCAAAATGAATACAAATACATAAAAAATCGAATAATTTCATTTATAACCAGCCATCAAGCTATATACTCTCTGTGTAAGTTTTATTTTCATGAAGTAACCAAGGCTATCAGATAAAATATGGTTGATTAAAAAGTACTTAATATTTAGAGGCACAGTGTTCCTCCATCACCAAAGTCCTCAGTTAAAAATGTGCCTCAAGTACAGAAGTATCATCAAAATGTACTTAAAAAGGTTTTACAGGTATTGTGCACAATATCATCTCTCACAGCATAGTGTTAAAGATTATGTTATTGTTTTTCTACGAATAAATAATCAGTATTTTAATGTGATAATTCATTAATGTCGATCTATATACTATTATAAAGTTCTGCATTAGTAGTAAAGTGCTGCATCATATTATATAAAAAGTTACTATAATTGCAAAATAAAGGAGCACAGAAAGAAACACTCAAAGTACAAATATGTCAGTGTTGTTAAGTACACTACTTGATATATATACTTAGTAACATTACACCTCTGGGAGGAAAATGATATTTTACTTTACCTTAACTGTAATATATCTGAGTATTACTTAAATATTTGATAAAATACAATTAAACACACTGTAAATAAACTCTGGAGCTGTTGATTAAGCTGAACTTCAGAGAAAACGTAGACGTTAATATTTTAAGACATTTCTTTTGACAGTGGCATTTTAAATATCAACATAAACTTTCGGTTGATTATTGATGAGCTTTGGTGACTGGAGAGTCAGTACAAATAACGATCAGGTGGAAAAACAAGAAAGTAAACAAAAGGCAACTTCATGCTAAAGCTCAATAAAACTAGACCTCCAAGCTGATGTAGCCCTTTCTTATAGACTACCTTTGGTACATACTTTTGTTTCTGTAAAATACTAAAACATGCCATTTAAGCAGAATATCAAACAAACAAATCTTTACATTTATTTCGAGCTCACTTCCTGGATGGCTAAATTAGCAGCTAGCGACCCCTAGCTAGCGAGCTGCGCTAAGGTTATTTAATACCCTCAATTTAAAAATAAAATCACTGTTATATCACAGAGCGTTTCAGTCAGTAAAATGAAAAGTTTGTACCTTTATTTACCCTCGTCCCGCTGTCTGCAGAGGTTCAGGAGCTGCTGCAGGTCTCCACAGCTCAGTGAAGGTGTTAGCTGCAGGCTAACGCTGCTGCCGTGTAATACCGCGGTCTGCCAGCAGGTGTCGCTTTAGGACAGTTGATGACACCGCTGAGGTCAGCTTCATTAAATCAGAGCGTGACTTAAAGAGTATAGCATTAGTGATTAGTGATTTTTAACACCTGTAAGTTTACTAAAAACACCAAAATAAAGTCTCAGAGGTGGAAAGTTATTGAGCACATTCATGCAGATATCAACTACTTAAACCTTACATGAGTATTGTACTTTTTTACTCCACTACACCACATTTATGATGATTTATTATTAATTTTACTTTGAAGATTAAGTTTAATATTGAAAAACATTACAGATTAAGATAAAACATTGTGAGTACCAGAGAAAACTACACACTAATTTAAAGCAGGAGTTGAACTGTTATGATTATGTGGAGGAATGTCTCCAAACTGCAAAGAATAACGAGTAACGAGGCACCTTTTTGGAGTGAATCTTGGAAATGAGCATGAAAATGATATTTTGTGTACTGTCACTTGTCAGCATAATCTTTATTTTATCAGGTAGTCTAATCTCATTCATTTTACAAAGAAAGACCTGAGTCCAGCATGGGAAATAACAAAGAAAAAAGAGAACAAACACTAAAAAAACACAGCCACTCATAATTTATCATAGCTGCTTTTTAATCATCTACTTTTAATCTGTATATTTTAATTTGAGCTCACTAAATTTAACTGCATATCAGTTTTACTTTCATAAATTAATGTATTCAAAAGCGCATAAATGACAAGTACAAAGACTCCCTAAATACAGGAGCAGTGGGAGATTCAATCATTCACAACAATAGTTAAAACCTCCCAGAAATATTCCCGAATACTTTTAGTAGAAATGTGTTTTTAGTCGACCAGCACATCTTCACCACATATTTATCATTAACGGTGCAATAAAAAGCAGCGAGCAGCGCCCTTACATACAGAGTCAGTGAGCCTTTGACACCGGATGAGGTGAAATAATGGTATATGTAATTAACTGCGCCGTTACTGAGCCCAGTCATGGTCCATAATCGGTCTGCAGACTCCAAGTCTGTTCAGCTTTTCCACTACATTTCTGTCTGAGTGATGCTGCGACAGTGCTGCGTTTCCTCTCTGAAATAGTCTCTTTTCATGCATTGACATCTGCTGAAATATTTGAGAGGGAAAACAAGTGCTACATCTTCAGAAAAGCACCGTGCTTTATCTTTGAAGTGTTGAAATGGCGCTGTTATTACAAGGTCACAGTTTTGTACGAAAAAAAAAACTTATATAAAGATAAATGTGTGCGAAACCCGTTACAAATACGATGAAACACAGGCAGGAAAAACACAGGCGTGACATCAACATCAACAACGGCTCTGTTCCCTTTAGGAAGGGCATTCAGCCATGATCTCATAAATGTTATTAGTTACACCTGTGCAGGCCAGGCCTTTCACCTCTTTACTTCTCTGTGCCCAGCGAAATAAAACTAAAATCCAACTATTGTTTATTAATTCTGCCCATCATAAAGCAATCTACTAATTGGTCAGATGCTCATAACTTCCATAATTCCTCCTCCTCTCTATCTCACATCTCATTTGTCTCTTCCGCCTCTTACACATTCTTCTTGCGTCACTGCAGAGGACATAAAGTCGGTGCTATAAATTGCTGAAATTAATCCAGATTCCAAGCCCATAAAAGTGTGAAGGGGGCGCCCGCAGGCCATCCGGAGGGCACCGAGACTTTCTCGCCCTGAGCTGACCCCCTCGGCTCGAGCTGCATACAAATGGCGCTTTCGTCACTGACTCCAACCTTTAACCACGACTTTGGGTCGACTTCAAATTCCCAACGGTGCTCATAGATTAAAAAAAAAAAAAAAAAGTGAATATATTGTTGTCGAAGCATGAGGCTGAATGTGATACAGCAGGTTTATAACAGTAAGCGAGCATTTTGTTTTGACGGACAATAGCTCTACGTCGACGGAATAACTGAATTTTCCTTTTTATATGTTGCTTCTTTGCGCGTCCTCATTGCATCATGAGTATGGAGCGTTTCTTCAGAGACCAAACCAAGATGTTCTTTACCTTGAAGACTCGTGTGCAGCTCACACAAAGTAAGTCTAAGTGCAATATTGATCGCTTTTCTGAAAAACCAGACACTACCTCAAGATTTTGTTGACAGATTAGACGACAAGA
>JAOXYL010000050.1:19869309-19883072 GCA_028564955.1 Terapon puta | reverse complement strand
CAGCGAATGCCTGAAGACAAATAGGATGTCATCGATTTCTTGCAGTAGAATCAGATGACGCCCTAGTGCAAAGTGAATGACGTTATATGTTTCGGATTTCTCCTTAATCGTCGACTGTGGGCACCTAGCCCGTGATCCTCACATGGATGCTCTTTTGTGGTACTTTGAGATTGATATCAAAGATTAGAGAACGCTTTTTCTTTTTATGTTCGTCCGTGTGGGCCGTGATGAAAGCTGACCTTTTCATGTCGCCCATGGACGTTTTGTGCTGTTTTGCAAGCGAAGCCGAACCAGATCTGATTTCTCCCACTCTGTTCTCTCGTCGACTCCCACTTCTGGCTTTTCCCATGGTGCGCAGGTCCACAGAAACAGCTGTCAGGTAATTTCCAATGGGGAGGACATAGGGGGGCTCTTGAAAGACGAGGATAACCTCTGAATACCTTCTCTGCTTCCTCCCTTTGATGATTTTGTCAACATCAGACTGCGGCGTCTTGTTTGCTCTGCAGCGAGGAACATCTGGAGAGGAGCACAGCCATCTCTCCTGTTACAGCCCTATTATGTTTATATTAATGGCATAAACAGCTGAGAGAGAATATTTTTCTTCTCACAGTCCATCACTTCTGTGGACTTTTTTTTTAAAGTCTTGGCAGAACTAACAGAGTATTATTGAAGAAGTTGTGGGAAAAAAAGGGGGAAGACTTTGATGTGCAGATGGCGCCCAACAAAGAGTTCTGTTCAGTTAACAGCAGGTTTTGTTGTGATGTTATAAGCTCAAAGTGCATATTGGGTTACCAAACAAAGACCGCTCAAAACTCACGGTTTGAGATGCTCAACATGTTGGGACCGCTCCGCGTTCCCAAAGCTTCACCATGGTGCCCTGCCAAATCCCAGTTAATTATGAGATCGCCATCCCAAATAGCATGACCTTGGGAACTGGTGAAAACTGGCTCCACCAACGTGAAATTATTCCCTCCGGTCAGGAAGCCTGGAGATTATTCTCGTCCTGGCTAAAAAGGAGTCTAGATGCTATTCTGTTCTCACAAAGTCAGCTTGCGAGCAATCTATTATTGTCAATATGCAAATGTTCGCCCCGGTGGAAAGCTCTGAGGCTCCAATTTGTTCAAGAATTGGTTGCATAAGCTGCGTACTTAGGAAGATTTTGTCTACTTAGCCTACTTTTCCCACACAGTGCAACCATGAACTAATCGAGTATGATACATAGGGGGGTGGTGGGGGTGGGGGAGGAAGCGAGTTGACAGACCGAGCTAGTTCTGGCCCGCGATTATGTGGGACAATGCGAGTGTGGCCAAGTCAACAGGTGGTGTCAGATTAGTTGGTCCTGAGGCGAGAATGAGCGAGAGGGGAAGAGAGGAGGGTAAATCTGACGCTGCCGCTGCCATCGGTGCGGGGAAACCGGAGCTTAATCAAACAGCTGCTGCTACTTCCGTTTCCAATGCGTGACCGACTGCCAGTGAATCTTTCAGTCAGCTCAGCAGACTCTGCCGTTTGGTTTAAAAAGTGATTTCAGACGTTTTATCTCACGAACGGCAGCAGGTTTCTAGGGACGGTAAGATCTGTCGGCCCACCACTTTAAATATCTCCAGTAACTCTTGGACGGGCCGCCATGATGTTTTGTACAAACATACACAGTCCCCACAGGACGAAGACTGATACCCTGACTTTTTTAGTATGTTAGGATGCTGAACTTAAACCATTCCATTCATCAGTAATCCTATAACTATAGTGCATATATGGCTAAAATGCACTTGTATTTTTCAGTATTATTTTTTCTATCTTTACTCTTAATTATGTTGATTATACTCTAGTTTGTGCAGAAAATCTTGTTTTATGCTTCCATTTGAAATAATTTCACTTGTAGAGATACATTGATCATATACTTCACTGATCATGAAGTATATGTGTTTTTTATCCTTTAATTGCTGTAGCTCTTTACTATAACCACTGTATGTGCCACCAAAAGTAAATTCTTTTGCATTAATTTGCAGCAGCCGTAGCTCAGGTCAGTCTTTTTCCTGAGGTGCTCCTTAACAGCGGCGTCAGCTCGATGTCGGGACACCTCAGACGACTGTTCCCTTCGAGTTCTCCACCGGGAAGAAAAAGCAGACGTCTTAGGTGACACAGCAGCGCTTTCAAAGGGACTCTTTCTGTTATAAATAAACAGGCCTGGGCTGGCCGAGCCGGAGCTGCTCTTCCCCTCTGAGCTGCCACCAGTCTCCACACCTCGCCTGTCAGCTGTCGTCTGGGTGAACCGAAGCTGCCCCCCCCCTCGGCCCCCTCCAGGTCACTCTCTCAGAAATGTTACCGGAAACACACACGCTATTTATAGAGCCCACGAATTACTCTCACGGTGTTTATGTTTGATGCCACATGCAGCTCAGGTGAGACATGGTTGGTTGTTTAGATCATTTTCCAGTTGCAGTATTTTATAATTTTACCGTCTTTTTTAAATTTTTTCTTCCCTTTGCTGTACCTTAAATGTTTTAGCTCCGCCCTGTTTCACCCAGTGGTGTAAAAACATTCACTGGGATATTTTTCTCACAACAAGAGAACCAGTAGTTTTAAGAGCTAAACCTCCACTCCAATAAATTGCCCTTCGCCACAAACCACAGAGCCCTATTAAAACAGAATGGGTCGGTTCCCGGCTGGAACAGTCAGCTGATAACTGTGTGCCTGTTAACAAGGTGTGTTTCCAGTGTTTGTGTTCATGTGTGCAGCCGTCCGTGTGTGTGTGTGCATTTCTTAATACCTGCATGTGTAAACAAGGGGGGGTTGGTTTCAGGGCTTTTGTTCGGGCCCTACCACCGGACGGGCTGTGGCAGTGATTCTAGGTGGTCTGTTGACGCAGGGTCCTGCTGGGGCCCCTGCTGGGGTGATAATTGAAAAGACGGGGGCTTCTGAGGGTGTCAACTGGGCCTTCACGCCCAGAGACGTTTGGGTGGAATGTGTTCACGCTCCATTATCCCACCCACAGTGAAAATGTGATACAGTACAGCTTTAAAAAAAAAAAAAAAACACTTTCAGGTACTTGTAGAGTGACCTAAAGAATTTTAGTTCGAAAATACCGACGCTCAGCTGGAAGCGAGACACTTTCTTTCAAACAAACAACAAAAGTGAGGCACTCGTGAGGCTCTGCTCTGCCCTCACACTCCGGTCTTGTGATTCTGCTATCATTTAGGCTAAAAAAAAAAAAGCTCATCAGAGATAGTGTTTCAGTTAGCGTTAGTCCGGGTGTCCTGTTTCACAGCCTGCTTACGATCTCTGCTCTCTGTCTGGCCGTCGTGTCGCCAGGCTGTGACCTTTGGCCTGAAATACAAATATCGTGACTCATCCACAGCTTGCAAATTGTGCTATTTGGAGCAGATTCAGACAAAGGCAGTATAGAATACCATATGTACTCTAATGGCGCATAAATCGAAATACAGATAGTACTTTGTTTTAATCTGTGTGGGACGTCTGACAATGGTTAGTAACAGTCCAAAAATGACTTCCAAGTGCTATGACGATTTTTCCTTGCTGGAAATGTCAAGCAGACACACGATACTGCATACACCGATGCAAAAGTAAAATCCGGGGCTTGTTTTAATCAGGCATGGTATTAACTCACACCGAAATCCGTCAGTTTTGCAAACATGAGCAACTGTACACACATGTGCATGGCAGAGTTTCATTAGTTCGCCCTCCTGCTCCTTTGATCCCAGCAGCAGAGGGAAAAAGCTCATGGACAAATTGCATTTCTTTTTCTCAATTTAATTGTCGCTCTGCAGACATCCCTCCCTCGCCCTGTGTAGCTGCACCACCAGCGCAAGTCTGAACAGGCTGGATGCTTATTTTGACATGCCTCCCTAAAGAGCGTGTGTTGGTATAAAGGGAGAGGAGTGTGTGAGTTTGTGTGGCAGATGCTGTGTAGCTGGAGGCGCTGCTTTCTTTCCACAGAGAATTGTTGGATCTGGTTGAACCGCACAGGGAGCGAGGGGGCAGACACAAAGACACAGACCAAACAGACCATCTTCTGTCTTTTTGTTGAATTCGTTAGATCACATCAAGGCGTGGTAGGTTTTACTTCCCCGAATAGGATGCACTTATATCAAGAGAAGTGATTTACATCTTCGTTGCTTTAACTTTTACCAAGTAAAGGGGAACTCCACCAATTTTACACATCAAAGTCTGTTTACAGATTGTGGATCCTGGGGAGTACTACTGCATATGTGAAAACAGTTATATAAAGCCTTTTCTGGCTCCAGAGGGAGCTTCATGAAATCTGATGAATTGCCTTGAGTGATTTCGCTTGAGTCAACATCGGTCAGGGTCTGAAGACTTGCAGAAGGAGGGTGAGGAGCTGGAATGAAGTGAACTTAGCAGACCTCTGCAGCCTGCTCCTCATCTCTGCTTGAGGCTAATGGCACGGGGCAACATTAGCTGCTACCAACATGACACCCCTGAATCCAAAACTGTCTGTGGCTGAGTTGCATTGTGGGTAATGTAGGATCGAGGCATTGTCTCGAAAGAAGAATATGTGGAAGGGAAAAGTCTCATGATTTTGACCTTTAAAAAAATGAATATGACAGTGTTTTATTGGTGCAGCACTGAATTGACTGTGTTAAGTTGTTATTTGAGTAGTTGTCTCTTTAAAATTTTGTAGCACAGAGAAAGAAAAAGATACTGTCCCTGTGTGCCCTCACAGTATCCTGTTAAATATATTTAATGGCACAGCCTCTAGTGCATTGCACTGTGCTGCATCACCTTGCAGCACAAGAATATTTTACTAAACAGGCATCATGCGTGTCAGGAAAGTTTGGGTTCCCCTGCTTATTTCCAGTGGGAGACCGAGCTTATTGTAAAATGCATGGCATGACCGTTGTGTGGGAGAGAGAATGAATGACCTGGGGGAAGATGGCTGGGCAGGCACTCCAAGCATGTGCTCAAAAATGTGGACTTATCCTTCACTTTTTACTCCCTGGCCCCCTTCCCTCCTCTCCAGAAGTCCCTTTTTCTTAGAAAATCCGACGTGTTTGTTGCGTGTTAGTCATGGAGAGCTTTGAGAAGACGATCTGCGCGCGTCGTGAAAGGGCGTTTGTCTGTTGAATGAAGAGACTCCTTCCACTTCCTCCCCATCCAATCACTCTGGATTAAACCCCCGTGGAAACGTCAAAGAGCTGCAGAGAGCAGAAGGGCCTCACTCATCGGGCCCTTTATGCAGCAGGGGGCCACGGCGGAGGTTTAGTGTCAGAAGTGGCAGTTTGTCAGTTCACCCGCCACTCCAAGCAAGGGTTAAAAACATCGGAAACTCTGTCTCTTTCACACTGACGTACACAAACATACACAAAGCTGCCCTGTTGTTACTACTTTGTTGTCAGAAAAAGCCTCGTCTGTGTCTCCTGTGACTGCAAGTTTGTGGAAAAGGAACATTTCTCCCGGGCTTATCCCTTTTTTTCCCCCTCCACCTTCTCTTTCATCACCCTTTCACAACACAAGGTCAAGAACATAACAGCCCTCCTCCCCCATACGCGAAGAACACCTTATCGGGGATGATACAAGGAGTTTGCCAAATAATACAACATATTCTCACTCCTGCGCTCTGGGAATCCAAAATCTATCGTGTGCACACCTGATTTATTGCTGCATTATCAAGGTGCTGTAATGGACCTGATTTAATGCAACCCTGATAATACCCCTGCACCTACTTCACAGATAGGAGTACGTCGAGAGAAGGGAGGGCCGGGGGTTCTGCAGCTCAGTCCTCGTCGGTGCCTGGCGGTGCTTGGCGGGCTCCCTCTTTTCCTCCCGCTCTACCTAAAGGGACGAGCATGTGTCAAGCTTTCATCCACTTAACGCTCGCTGCAGTTTACATTCCATTCCTGTTTAGTACAGGCCTCTACTTCAAGTCTAAGCAGATATTGTTAGTCTTTGTTCGGAGAGAGTAAAAGAGAAGGGAGGGTGCATAGCGGAGGGGACGGAGGGTCAAGGAGGCCGGGCGTTCATCTTGTGAGGGTTTTTTTTTCTGCGTGTGCACCGCTTGCTCGAAAAGGTCACAACTCTGCGTTTGAATCGATTGATTGCGGCCTCTCTCAGCCTTCATCTTTCTGTGTTTTCATATCACACGCTCCGGTGGGGAACAAAAAGCAGATAAGTTGCGCGAGCTCAGGAGGCGTTTTAAATGCTAAACCTTTACGTATTTTTACGAGAGAGCGTCACCCCCTTGTGAGGCTTCTGCATGAGCTCGGTCCAGATTTTTATGTTCTGTAACGCATCGGCTATGCCTTTAAGATGTTTCTCACCAACCGTCCTGCAGCTGCATCAGTGGGTTTATTAGCAGAGTGGGCGAATCGAGTCCCCCGAAGAATTCTTCTCACACTGCCTCTGACAGGCTCTGGCTGTCACAGAGATGTAACCAGGATGGGAATGTCGGAGCGTGGGCGTATAATAGTGTCCGTTTGTTGGCGCATGTGTGCGTGAGAGAGTGGGTGTGTGTTTGCATGTGCTACCACATCTTCGTGTGTGTGTGTGTGTGGACACTTTTATTTTTGTATTTGCACATTTTAAGGACCACTCCAGCGGTTTTGGATGTTTTGATCCATTACCAGGAAAGTCCAGTTTTTAAAGCATACTTCAGTTTTTAAAGTTTCATTGGTGTGGTAATGTAGGATCAAGAAATGCCCATTTCAAAAGATCCATTTTGAGAACTTTTCTTTCTTGCTGCTTCACAAGAAACATTTGAGGTTTTATGTATCTATGCACTTCTATGTAAGTGTCCCTCACAAAAAGCCCATACATGCTTATTACTTAAGAAGTTGCATGCGAATGCTATTTAATAGCTGAATCTGACATTTGAGTTGTGAGAGCTTAAAGGATAAGTGTCGTGAGACTCATGCGTGTTACTATCAGCAAATCCAATGAAAAAAACAAAACCAACAGTGAAAGGATCCCACTAACAAGTGTTTCCTGATATAGCTTATTACTCAGTGCTATAGAGCTCCATTGTTGTCCATTAATTATTCAAATGAACCACGCTGTTGCATCGAGAGACATGTTCCAATGAATGTGGGAACTATAATTTATTTTGAGTCAATCCCACATACACTGCTCTGCTGCCACAAATACTCACTAGGGCATCAAATCTGCGGAAAAACACAATTTCCTCCTGTTTGAGTAGTATTTGCTAAAGGTTAAGAGTGCAGAAATGATACAGGCTTGACAAAAAATTACTATCTATTTTGACACGTTATTAAAGATTCATTGCAGGGAAAGGGAAAAAAAACAGGCCAGGGGCTGATTGACACCGACAGGCTGAGGTAATCTGAAAGGTTTGAGAGACAGACCAGCGCATGGGATTTATTGACAATAACACAAATATCAGATATGGCACCGCCACCAAGGAGCAGTTCTCCAGACTTAATAACCATGAATCGTGAATGTTAAACAGATATCAGGTCTCTGCAAATTGATTTTAATACCGCGCGGAAATTAAAGGGAACTACTGGCATCCTGAAAGTCTGGGGCCGTCACTCCAAAGACGGCTGGAATATCAACGATCTGAAAGGTGCACAAACATCTGACAAGTTGAAGCTCAACAGTCTCTTTCACTGTGCAGGATTTGGCAGGGCACATTGAGTGAGAGTCCAGGAGCTGGTCTGAAAGATCAGTTTATGTGTTGTTGTCGCACGTAAAGACCACCCATAACTCTCAACACACGGTGGGAAGCAAGCAAGCGGCGATTCGGGAGCACATCAAGGCAGTTGGCATTGAAAACTGAATGCCACATCAGTTGTCGCAGTATTGATAAAATCTCTTGATAAAACTTCCCACCGAGATAACATAACAGGAATAAGATAACAGATAACGGGTGCAGCCAATCATCAGAGTAATTTATGAGACATTTGCTCCTGTGGTCTCACAAATAAAAGCTGTGGAGAATTGGGAAGCTCTAAATGGCCGTAATCGGTTTCTCCTCTGTGCCAGGAAACGGATAAGCATGCAGATCTAACACAATGATGATGGCCAGGGACTGTGTAATGGAATAAAATGGGACGAACATCTACCAGCTGCGAGACTCATCCGCAGCTGGTGGCCGGACCCTCTGGAAAGGATCTCGGCTTGGTTATTGTAGCCCTTCTTCCGAAATTTTCTGCTTCTGTCCCATCGCTTCTTAATTGTCCACGGACTTAAATGCAGTTGCTTCCCTCGGTCCCCTCTAAGCAGCAGCTGGGCAAACTTGAGTCTCGTCCGCCGGCTTCTGTATCGTGTCACCTGTCTCGTTACGCGTCGATTCTGCCGCTCCCTTTTTCTGGAGCTGCCACCACTTTGTCTGGCAAGGCAAACACTGCGCATTGTGAGCGGGGTAATTCATAAGTAAACAGCGGCATTCCTTTTGGCTGGAATGCACAGCCTTCGTCTGATATTTAGGCGTAAGCGTGTGCACGTGAGCGCGCCTTCCCCCCTTCTACCTGGTCGCCATATGCCTGGGAATTGCAACAAGTCACTACAGCGCGAAGAGAGCGTCTGTGGCCGCCGTCCTCTGGGTGGGGTGGAGTTCAAAGAAGCCGGCCAAGACCTCGAGGTAGAGATAACTACGACACAACAGATGTGTCTCAACCCTCCTGAACTGGGGGCAAAGGTCGCCGTAGGTAGGAGCTTAGTGAGAAAGCACATTCGTGAGTAGCTCCCAACTCTCCTTAAGATGAGGCCAGATTGACGTCCTCAAACAAGTCCAGCTTAACAAGTCAGCTTTAAGATCAGGCGCAAATATGGACTCCGCTTTGTTGGTTTGCAGCGTTTTTTTTTTTTTTGCGGTGCCCAGATGATAGCCCGTCCCAAGGGAGCGGGAAGCAGGAGATGATCACACCGATGGTTGGCTGGTCGGCATGGCTGAAAAGAATTTGGTTAGTCAGCAGTTGCCTTTTGAAAATGGCCCGGGATTGTTGTTGTAAGGGTGTTCAGTCAGAGGAGAGAGGATTTGGGGGGATAGATCGAGTTATTTATTAGCTGGAGCCACTTAAATGGGAAAACTACCATGACAGAGTTCGGTGGAAATACGAACCGGCGGGCCATGCCAACTGGAAATGCCAGGGGTGGCATCCTGCCAGAGTCGTATCTAAAGTTATAGCCGGAGTCTGGGCTGTCTGGATGCTGAGATGGTGAGAGCAGAGATAATAAACCCTCGCTGTGCTCCAGCCGGGCTGGCACAGTGAACTTTATCAAGATGATCAGATACGAGAGCGGCTGGCTAAGCTTTGTGTCTCCTCATTGAGAGTGTGTATGGGACCATCAGGTGTGCTTAGGGAAGAGGCAGCACTGTTCTTTTTATTCATGCGACTTTGAGTCATTTTGTGAAGGATTGCCGGTGGATCTGCTGGAATTTAGCATATTTTGTATGTTTAGTTTATTTACTTCACACTGAGGACAGTTTCTATGCTCTTTCTTAGATAAAAGGAAATGTGGAAAACAATATGACATAACATGTAATGTATTATTAAAACATATAACACAGGTGTTGATACTGTTACCAAAATGGCAACTAGTGGAGGCATTAAAATGAACTTTTATGCAAACAATCATGATGAATCCCAATAACTAAGCCCCACAGAGACTTTAGCATGCATGGCCGTAGATTAGATTTTATGGATTTAATTTAAGCCATCATATTAAATGTTGTCTTAACAAAAGTAGAAGTGCAAAAACTTTTCCTGGGTAAAAGTTTCTAAATTTCTGATTGAAATCAGAAGGTGCATGATCAAAGAAAGCGAAATGAACTGCACCCGATGCCAGCTTACAGTACATTTTTCAATACTTGGCGCTTTGGTTGGTTTCAAAGAACAGAGGTTTGATTTCCAGCTTATTGTGTATGCTAAACTGAATCAAGCTTTACCTTAGTGTCGCCCGGGGGGGTTGGGTGCATTTTCAGTTTCAGTCCCAGCATTCTGTTCCACCCCTGCTATTGTTCCGGTCATATAACGTGCTGAATGATACGATGATCACAGATTTTGGAGCAACTTGTGCTCTGAGGTGCCGCGTTTATGTGAGATGTTTTTATTGCCGCTGGAGGTGACATAATGTTTCCATGATAAACCTCCTTCCTAATTCCAGAGCGAAGAGCCGGTCATAAAGGACTAGTTGTGTTTTTTTTTTTTTTGTTGTTTTTTTTCCTTACCCAGGGGGGATAGAGTTCGAAGCATACTTAAACAGATTTGTGTCATCCTGTCATTCTGTCTTCAGTTCCCCCTCTGGCTCTCTGAGTTTTCTGCAGTGTGCATGTGTGATTGTTTGCTTTGTTCGCTTTTTTTTTAAACCCGTCTGTGTATTCATATGTGGGTCACTGCAGTCAGCTGTGAATAACTGTTGCCAGCATCAAGATTAGAAATACGTACGACTGCAAACAGCAATGGTTTCTTTGGACTTTTGTGCAGCGAAAGAACTTTTAAGCCCCGAATGAGCTTGTTGCATTCTGCTGCTGGGAAGTTTTATTTGCGTGCAAACTCCTGAGAAGGCCTCTAAGAGATAATAAATGGTAAAAGTAAACACATCACAATGCCCCGTTTCCTGCCTCGGCTTTTGTTTTCCCTCCACCCTTCCAGGGTTCATGTATAGCACTGGGTGTAACCTTTCTCAGCGACTTCAACCCCCATAAATCTCCCTCTGTTTGCTACAGGTGACTCAGGCCTCCAAGGTGTGGGGAGAGGTCCCGCTTCCGGAGGACTTGGAGGCGGAGAAAGACGTGCAGGCGTCCCGGAGCCTCCTGGACGACGACGAGGACTTTGCCGCCGATGAGGCCTCGGGAGGTGGGCTCGATAGAGGCTGGGTGACCGCAAACCACAGCGACAGCCGCCCTTAATTCACGGGAGATGGCTTTCATTATGCATTCCTTAGCGTGTCAACCCATCCAAAAACTGAAAATGAGGGAATGCTGCTCAGAGATACAGAATAGGAAACTGATTTCTGATGCCTTCTTCCCACATGAGAGCACTAACCTGCATGATTCAAGAGAGTTTTAGCACCCCTGCACATTCCACTAATGACATAAATAAACTGCTCATGTGATTTGACCACATACTAACATACTTTTGTTTCTGTCCCCAAAGATCTGCCCAGCGGAGAGGACGATGGAAGCACGCCGTGGCCCCCAGTCAGTGAGAGCACAAGTAAGGGACCAGAAAATCCAGCGAATCTAACAATTCTCTGCGACAGATTTTGTTTACGTGCGGTAGATCGCTCAGCCCTCTAAAGCTCCCCCATCTGTGAGCCCGACTTCAGTGACTGCATTTGTGTGTGTGTGCACACGCGCGTGTGTGTGTGTGCACGGTGTCTGTCTATGCCTGAGCGATGATGCCTTCACATCCTGCTGCACCCCTCTCCCCTCTGCCACGCCAGCTTGCCGGAGTCTGGTCATAACACGCGGCTTCGGCTTTGTCTTTGAGACGCAAACATCTCGTCTCTCTCCCCTTTCATCTTTTTAACCGGCGGCAGAGGTGACAGCACGATAAGATACATGAAAGCGCGCTGAACAATAAAAGCCGCAGTGGAGCGCCTCTGTTTTTTGCGTTCCATTTTTTTCCAGCCCCCTGTATTTTTCGTAGACTTGAAAGGTATTTATATGCAGAGACCCCACTATATCACAGCAGACAGGAGTAGGGGGAATAATATTTAAATTACGTATTAAACTTTGCACGGCGGGCCCGGCTCTTTAATCATCCCTGTGGTTTGCTGCAGCTTGTTACGCTTCTGCCCTTGGTCCATTTTTCTTGCTTTTACCGTCAACGGATTTCTTTTTATTGCAGACAGCAAAACAACCAAAGAGTTACTGTCGATTGACTTTTTTCACAGAACGTCTGCATGACCTTAAACCTTAAAGTCTCAGCTGGTTCTCATTTATTTGGATAGACCGGCGTTGATGCTCAGCTGTAGCCGGATTCGTGTGTGGCTCAAGGGGTTAACCAGAGTCCCACTGTAGATCCTTTCAACATGGGTTCTCATTTATAGCCCAGCATCGGTTTTCACCCTCTCACGGCCTCTCACAACATTACATGAATGCTATCTCTGGTTATCTCCACTGCGCCACAAATCCTTAACGCACAGCTGTAAGGCCGGCTTAACGTTTGACGACATGTTCCTACTTCCATTAGGCGCATGTATCGGTGTTCATTTTTCTGTATATAAAGCAATTTTTATAAAGATTTGTATGATCACACCGACCCTTTTCCTCATCTGTCCTGCAGAAAATCCATTTCCCAAAGCAGATAAATGTTAATATCCCCCTTTCCATTAAAGATATCGGCCCAGTTATAGTTTGTCCTTGTTTTCAGACGCTGCCGCTCGACAGGTTAGTGGAGCTGATTACATCATGGCAGAGTAATTGTTTGGGTAGCGGCATTGCGAGCTGACATCACAGCTGAGGCATATAGCATCATGTGCCTCGCTCACAGAAATAGCGCTGCCGCGAGGTTTGGGCCATTAAAGGAGCCGGAGGTGCTTTTAACACAGTGGATGCAGTTAATGTGGGCGACGCTGGCAGTGTGGGATTGTGATGGATTAATGAAGTTTAACTAAGAGTTTAATTAAGAAAATCAACAAAGATGAGCGGTGAAGTTGTAAACACAGCTTTGTAGATGATTTCAGCAGTTGAAAGTTTTATTTCAAACCCCACCAAGGAGCAAAGTTGAGGTTGTTTCGAAGCTTTGGTGCTCCAGCCCTCAGGGCAGAGTCACTTTGGCAGATACAAGCGTGCCAAAAGAATCGGTACGTCACAGAATACAAAGCCAGTTTTGTGCTTTGTCGACAGCACAGGAGGGGAAAATATTTTCTGTTAATGTGCTCACATTTTGTGCCGCGACATGAGCCTACAAAACATTCCCCATTACTTTGGGTTACTGCTTCTGTTTCCATAAACTTCCCGGCTTTTGTAACCACATAAAGGTCAGTGTTGCTTTAATGCGGCAATTAAAAAAAGGAGGTTGAGATTATGCAGTACTTTCTTTAATATATCGTCTTATCTCTCCCGGGTGGCGAGACATTTGAATTCTGCTCAGCGCGATGATGATGGCGCTATGATTCGGGGGAGTCGGGGTATTTCCATATATAGATCTGAGCAAGACAGCGATGGGAAGGAAATTCAGTTTCCTGTGCTGAATGCTGAATACTTTTGTGAGTGTCTCTGTCCTGTTGGCCGGCCAGACTGCTCGCCCAAGCCTCTGCCTTCCTTCCCCCTCTCTTCAAAGTGGGAGACGTAGGTGGCAGAGTTGCCCCCATTATGCCTCATATCCTGTTGTGTTACAGATTGCAGACGGTTAAAGGAATTCCCATTTCCTGATGTCTCCGCAAAGCTGTGAAAAAAAAAAAACATCTGGAGCCTGCACCGTTTGCTGAGATGAGGCTATTTTGAACCTCTTTTGTCCATTGTTGTTCTCTGTCTCGCACTAATCGCGGTCTGCGATCTTCTCCAGCGATACGCGGGTTGCGTCCCATGTCCTCCTAACCCCCCGTCTTGACCTATGCGCTCAGATCCCCCAAAGAGATTCCTGGGAGACAAAATCCGGCTTATCTCATCTGTGAGAGCCTTCCCCCGTTCCGCGGGCTCCAGTACAGATATTCCCATTACACCAAGGATATTGTCCACTTTGTTTAGAAACCGAGGAGCAAAAGGTTACCACGTCCACTTAGCGACAGCGATGGCAGTTCGCGTTGGTCCGCTGGGGTTAAATTCTTCCCAGTGCTAATTTTGGACGACAAGCTTGAGAATTCATATCTCTAGACCA
>JAOXYL010000050.1:19848953-19860515 GCA_028564955.1 Terapon puta | reverse complement strand
TATCTATCTATCTATCTATCTATCTATCTATCTATCTATCTATCTATCTATCTATCTATCTATCTATCTATCTTCTTTGTGCTGCGATGTGACATTAGTGCGTAGTGTGTTCGCCCGCAGTGTGGCGTTGGCTTGCATGTCGTAAGCCGCCGCGTCTTTCCCTCTGCATCTTTCGTAGTAACCCCCAGCATCAGACCCTGCATGCCGGATGAGCACAGGTGTGGTGATGGGACATGCATCCTGATGGAATACCTGTGTGACAACAGACCAGACTGCAGGGACATGAGCGATGAGACCGATTGTGGTGAGTGGCTTCAGTAACACCATCGGCTGCGGCATGGAACACCGGCTGGCTGCGAGAGAAGTTCGGTCCAAAGACGGCGGTTTGTACTTTTGCTGCTAAGTGTAATCCAGGGTTTGTTGCAGGCACAAAACAGCCGCTTCCTCCTGTCCTCACCACCCCTCCCGCTATAACCACCACCGGCAAGAAGCCCCCGCGGCCCCCGAGCCCGCCCGGACCCTGCAGAGCGGACCAAGCCACGTGCCAGAGCGGAGAGTGCATCCCCCGGGACTACATCTGCGACGGAGAGAGGGACTGCGCGGACGGAAGCGACGAATTCAGATGCGGTAAGTGACGCTTTCCCATGTGTGTGTATGTCTCAGGCAACAACTTCCTTTTTTGATTATCTCCCTTAACCTCTCACAGGTACTCCATCACCCTGCGAGCCCAACGAGTTCAAGTGCAAAAACGGACGGTGCGCCCTCAAGCTGTGGCGCTGCGATGGAGACAACGACTGTGAGGACAACTCGGACGAAACAGACTGCCGTAAGTCTTCCTGTCTCCTCGCCTGACTCTCAACCTTGAACTGATGCTGCAGCTCGCGAGCGATTCAAAGTTGTGATAAATCTCCCCGTTTTGTCGTGACCACAGCTACCAAGGGTCCCGGCGACAGGTGTGCTCCGGAGCAGTTTGAATGCCTGAGCGATCGCACCTGCATCCCGGCCAGTTACCAGTGTGACGAAGAGCCAGACTGCCCTGACCGCTCCGATGAGTACGGCTGCAGTAAGTCTCACGCCAGCAGCTACTACAGCCCCCCTTCCCCTCTCTCTCTCTCTCTCTCTCTGTCTCATTGCACTCCTTTCTGTCTTACTTTTCACACCCTCTACATGCCTCTGTGACTCCCCTCTAAAGTCACCCTCTGACTTCCTTTGTGCGCTGTGACTAATTTGCTGTGAACCATGGCCCTTTTCACACACGTGTTGACTGAGACACAGGGCTTTTTGTGAGCCCATCCATTCGCTGAGAGCTGAAAGGAGAATTGTCCGTAGTGGAGAATTATGTTTCCTCTGACTTTCAGGCATTTATGAGCTCCACTGGATCGCCAAATTCCAGTCACATGCCGATTTTTATATACTGTACATGTTTTTTATTCATTGTTCTCATCTTCCCGACACTCCGCAGCCCCTCCCTCCGTGACGAGCCCACCGGAAGAGTCGGTCCAGGCGGCGCGGGGGGCGACAGTGACGTTCACCTGCCAGGCCGTCGGAGTGCCAACGCCCATCATCACCTGGAGACTCAACTGGGGACACATTCCTGTCAGCGGCAGGTGGGTTTGATGAGAAATCCTCCACCCGTTTGGCTTCCTATCATGTGCACTGTAATTAACATGGACTTAAAAATGCAGCTCACTGGGATGACATTACAGATTATTCAGCGCTCATGGAAAGTGCCGTCCAAATGGTTAAACATGTGCAACACATGTTTTTCCTAAAGTAACATCAAGAATAATCATTTGTTGCATCCATGTGTTTCGGGCAAGGTGTTGCAAACAAAACATCTGCGTCTGATGAAACCCTAATTCTGATCTGCAGCAGGCCGTAAAGATTTAAAAAGAAAAAAAAAGATGAATTTGTCTCTTCTCCACTTTCCCTGCCTGACACACGATGAGCTCTGTCTGAAACCACAGTACTGCTGTCGACATCCTCGTGAGATCACTGTTTCTGTGCTGGCTCATAACTGTACTCAGACCTGTGATTTTGATTACTGAGATATTTGTGGTGTGCTCCAACTCCAAAAATGCCTGCTTTAGAAACCCCTTATCGGGCGTAACTTGATTGATGGATTTTTTTTTTTTTATAACCGCACTGCTGCAACTATTACAGCAAGAGAGGCTGACGTAGGCTCTATATTGAGTTTATCACAGTGCAAGTCATTATTTGTTCTGTGTGGCCCCACTCCCAGGATCTCCATGACCAGCGAGAACGGCCGCGGCACCCTGACCATTCGTGACGTGAAGGAGGCGGATCAGGGGGCGTACACCTGCGAGGCCATCAATGCTAAAGGCCTGGTGTTCGGCATCCCCGACGGAGTGCTGACTCTCACGTCCAATCCAAACCCAAGTACAGACACCTCACTTTTACTCAGTAACACCACTGTTTTTATAACAAACAATCAAAATTCTAGTAACAGTCACCGTTTATGTTTTTTGTTCTTTGCAGGCAACTGTCCTGAAGGTCACTTCAGTGTGGAGGGCCGCTGTGTGTCCTGCTTCTGTGCTGGAATCACCAAGAACTGCAAGGGTACCGGCCGCTACCGCAACCAGATGAGCCTGCGTTTCACCGAGGAGGAAGACTTCAAAGGCACTGAAGCCAATGATGCTTATAGATAGAGAGCTAACGGAGATAACAGACTGTCAGCTTAAATGCCTTTAAAAGTCTGCGCAGCCCTAATATTTAGAGTATAAAACAAGCTGAGTGAATTTGTCTTTCTTACTTCTAGGAGTGAATGTCAGCTACCCCTCCAGACCGGGCACTCCTCCCCTCTCCTCCACCCAGCTCCTCATCAACCCCGAGATGGAGGAGTTTCAGCTCGTCGACCTGTCGCGCCGCTTCCTCAACCTCGACTCCTTCTGGACCTTGCCACGCCAGTTCTTGGGCAACAAGGTAGATGATCAAATTCTTTGCAGACTTCATTCGAGTTAACCTGCCACCACACCAGAGCGTGAAAATGATTTAATCTGTTTTTAGATCGACTCCTATGGAGGATCCCTGAAGTACAAAGTGCGGTACACGTTGGCCCGCGGCCTCTCTGAGGTCGTGGAGAAGCCGGACGTGATACTGGTTGGAAATGGACGCAGGCTTGTGTACCGCAGAGGCAGCACCACCCCTGCCCGAGTGGTCAACCAGAAGGAGATCAAATTCACTGAAGTAGGTCCTCAGTTCTTTTAGCAGCGCAGAATCCTGTGGTAGATTTATAATAATAACAAAGTTGAGGAGTAAAAATACCTAAAATTTCTCTCTCTCTCTCTCTCTATATATATATATATATATATACATATGTGTATGCCATTTCAAAAACAACTAAATGAATTCAAAGTACACACATCAGTAAACCTGCCTGTGACTGTTTTAGGATAACTGGCAGCACTCCAACGGCCGCTCAGTGAGCCGTGAGGACCTGATGATGACGCTGGCCAACCTGGACAGCATCAACATCCGCACCATCTACGACAACCACATGGTCAGCGTGGCGCTCAGTGACATCGTCATGGATATCACCACGGTGGAGTTCAGCACTCTGGGTCATGCCAAGCTGGTTGAAGAGTGCAGGTAAGAACAATTATTTTAGAGAATTATAAAAACTGATTTTGAGAGACAGCTTCATGGCCATGGCGCTGGTTCACCTCCAGCCAGTGACCGTAGCTGTATGTCTTTCCTCTCTATACTTGTGTTTTTAAAGCAGAAGTGCCTCCAAAAAATGGATTTTGGCTGTACTTTATTCAGCTGTTTTTTATTTACAACATCAGGAAATTATACAATTTGTGGTGTTTTTAATTAAACAAGTTATACTAAATAAGTTATTCACACTCATTTCGATCATTCCCAGATGTCCTCCTGGGTATTCAGGCCTGTCCTGTGAGATGTGCTCTGCTGGTTTCGAGCGGGTCCCCGGTGGGTTGTATCTGGGCACCTGTGCTGGTTGCAACTGCAATGGACATGCCAGCGCCTGCGATCCAATCAGCGGACACTGTCTGGTAATAAGTGACTGCTTTTCTTGGCGACAAGCCCCATCAGTCAGTCTGATGATAAATTGGAATTTCCTGATAATCACATCCTGACATTGAAGATTTTAGCTTGTTGATTATAACAGATGTTTGTTTGCTTAAAGGAAATATCCTAATCTGATTTCCTGCCAAGAGTTAGGATCAATACAGCTGTAGAGCATGTGCGATAAATATGAAGCTACAGCCAGCTGCTTATCTTCGAGTAAAGTCTGAAAAACCACTGGGGAACAGCTAGTCTGGCTCTCTTCAAAATAGATGACTTACGTAATAACTTAATGTTTTTAAATGTGTGTACAGATTAAGTGGGATAACATCTTATTTAGTGTAGTTTACTGGTTTTAAAGTAGATCTTCTTCTCCATCCAGCTTTAGATCTTCTCATGTTAAACCCCAGCAAGAAAGCGAATAAATGTATTTCCGAAAATGTCACAAATGACACTTTTCCTCTCAAACTATTTTGGCCCATGTAAGAGAATGACCAGTGTGTTCTCCCTGCCACAGAGCTGCCAGCACAACACAGAGGGCCCTCAGTGTGACAAGTGTCGCTCAGGCTACTTTGGTGACCCGAGCCGAGGTCGCCACGACGACTGCAAGCCCTGCCCCTGCCCATACTATGAGACCTCACGCCGGTAAGGTCACAGACCCACTTAGACCACACACACTCACACATATATCTACAGTACAAAAAAGGCAGACGCATACATACATCCACATGCCACACACAAAGCATCGGTGGGAAAAAAAAGAGGCTGCTTCCTGCTGCACTTTTTATTGTTGTGTCCAAAATCTGAGCTCATTCAGACACTTGAGTGTTCGTTTACTCATTTACAGCATTTGTAGATTTTAATCTGCGACTTTTTTATTGCGCTCTGTAGGTTTTCTGACACCTGTTTCCTGGATGTTGACCAGCAGCCAACGTGCGATGCCTGCAGGCCCGGCTACACAGGAAGACGCTGTGAAAAGTGAGGAAGCTGATATCATTAACTGTGGCTTTAAGTTACAGTTTCAATAGTTAAGGGATGGCAGTAATATGGTCTGGAGGAAATGGTAGAGTAGGGACTTTTGGCACAACTTCACCTTCCTCTGAGGTCAGAAGTCCAGTCCAGCAGTATACCTCAACATGGAAAACAATAAATATGATTTTGATGAAACAAGATAGATTGTAACAAGCAGATTGAGCTATAATATATGCTTCTAGTAAATGGATCAATCTAATCGGTTATACTTTTGTTTTAATTCAGGTGTGCTCCTGGGTACCAGGGTAACCCCCTTCTGCCTAACGGAAAGTGTGTTCCCAACCGTGAGTATAAGTTCTTTTTTTTAAATTCTCACCTCAAGGCGCTGTGCCTGCATTGTTTTACCTGCTGTACACTCAACCCATTCAGCTATATGACCACGAGGAGATCTTAAACCTGTGTAATGATTACCTTCACCCACCCCCCTCCTGGTGTTACAGTAGGCTTTAGTATGTGGTCATGACTCAGGTATGCAGAGTGGCTGGATCACTCCCAGATGCACTTTCCTCTCCGTATGTCATCTTTTCTCCCCCTGCTCTCTCCCTGTAGAAAGCTCCAAGTGTGATAACAGAGGAACTGTCAACTCAAACGGCAGACCATGCAGCTGCAAGGTACATATGCTGTACAGTAAATTGCAAACTGACATATCAGGATAATGTCATAACCAGAAAATGATTTGTAGTTTGTGAGGCTGATGCGTCTTTTATTGTTTCTTCCATGAGAGAAAGTGGCGTGACAGGCAGATGGATTACATATGTGCATGTGTTTGTGCAGAACAACGTGGCAGGTGCTCTGTGTGACGAGTGCAAGCCCGGCTTCTTCCACTTATCAGAGGCCAACGCAGAGGGCTGTCTACGTTGCTTCTGTATGGGCGTCACCAAACAGTGTGCCAGCTCCACTTGGAGTAGAGATCAGGTAGGTTGCCAAGCTACGAATGCTAAAGGGAGGGGTGAATACTCCTGTGTATCAAGGTTTGACTCAGTGTTTGTGCAGCCATGCTGTATCAGCAAATCCTTTCAGATGCTAAATGCAGAGATTTAATGTGCAAACAGTGACCGTGCTCAAGCGCAGGCGCATGTCAGACTCCGCTCACATCTCACTCAGAGAAAATGTTTGTGTCTCTCAGGTGCGAGGAGGCGTGAACGGACAGCTCTTCTCCCTCTCCAACAGTGCCAACACTAAAACTATCTCTGAAGGCATCTCCCAGAGGGGCTCCTCTGAAGTCGTCTACCGCTCCTTCTCCAGTGTCCCCAGCGACACCTACTACTGGGTCCTGCCGGAGAACTTCAGAGGAGATAAGGTGAGAGGAAAACAAGAGTGCAGAGAGCAGGCGAGGGGAGAGGAAAAAGACTGTGAAGTGTTAATCAAGCTGCATTTCTCTGCCCTTTGCGTCCCACTCAGTCATGCCTCAACATGTTGTCAAGTGAAAAGGCTGCACTTATCCACACAGCAAGCTTCCTTTGAACCTTTGGCTTGAATTCACAGTCAGCCCAACACTGGTGTCTTATGACTCCCCCCTCCTCTAGTATCATAAGGGGTGAAATACCTTTCCACTATTCAGATTTGTTGAGATGAGCTTCTCTTTTCACCATGTTGCTACCAGGTGACGGCCTACGGAGGAGAGCTTCGCTACACGGTGCGCTTTGAACCGTTTCAGCGCTCCCTGGTGATCGACGGTCAGCCGGATGTGGTTCTCCAGGGCAATGGTATCTTCCTGGAGCACTACTCTCAGACCAAGCCCCTCCCACGTGTCCCACAACCCATCACCGTGACCTTCAGAGAGGTGCACTTAATTTTTCATGAGGAGGTGTCATTAGATAAATCTGAAACCTTTCACAGTCCTCGTAAACTAACTCTTCTATTCTCTCCATCCTCCATCCCATTGGCTGATAGTCTGCATGGCGCCGCACAGATGGGCAGCCGTGCACTCGCGAGCACCTGCTGATGGCTCTGGCAGACGTCACTGTCTTCATGATCAGGGCCACCTATGCAGACAACATGGCTGAGAGCAGGTATGGCAGGGTGGTCCCTCTGTCCCTGCACTAGCTCATTCAGAGGTCTCATAATGAACTCAAGTTGAAGTTATGTATTTTTTTGTGTTAAACAGTATCTCAGACATCAAGATGGACATCGCTGTTCCTGAAGTCACTGGTAATAACCGCGCACTGGAGGTGGAAGAGTGCGCCTGCCCTCAGGGTTACACGGGACCCTCTTGCCAGGTATGCTTGCAGATTATAGAGACGCAGTTTATTTTCGTTGAATAATTGTTTTTGGTGCTTTCATCTCCATTCACAGTCTTCATCAGCAGATGGAGTCTGCTTATGGTAGGACCACAATTGAGCCAACCCCGTGGCATCCGAGCAAACAATGTTTGCTGAAGAAGGCTGAGCTTGTCAAACTACCATTTCCAAAGAAAGAAAAGAACTTTCAAGCTTGAGATTAGTTCATTTAATTTAGATTTATCCTGAAAAAAAGAAAGAAAAGTAACGCAATCACAGCTGTGCCTAAGCTTGTTAAGGATAGCACTTTTTTCCATTGCAGCTCTTGATGATAATTGCAGTCTGTCTCCCTCCTGCAGCGGAACAAAGACATATTCCTCTTTGTCATCACTTGTCTCTAACCTGAGGTGTTTTTCCATGCTGTTGCAGGAGTGTGATGAAGGTTATACTCGGAGCAGGTCTGGCCTTTACCTGGGCACTTGCGAGAGGTGCGACTGCAACGGTCACGCCAACGGCTGTGACCCGGAGACCGGCAGGTGTCTGGTAGGTTTCATACTATGTCTTCTTTGCCAACATTGAACCTGCTTTGATCTCTGCAGTGGAATGCACTAATGGTTTCTTGGCGAATCCCAACAAGTGGAAACACACTGTCACTTGCAAGCAATGTATATTCAAGTTGTTCCGTCGATCCCTTCCTCATTATTTGTGTGTGCTCTGACCAAAAGCAATGTCTCCATAACACCGCCGGGCCAAAGTGTGAGCGCTGTCAGACTGGATACTATGGAAACCCTGCAACGGGTGGTGCTGAGGCCTGCCAGCCGTGCCCCTGTCCTGGAACCGCTTCCAACAACCAGTGAGTTCATGTCTTAAAGTCTTTTCAGCTTGTGTCAGTTTTATCCAGTCAGCATAGAATACTGTTAATCATTCTGTTTAATGCCAGATTAGGCAAAGTAAACTGCGTAGTGTTGGAGCTGATAGATCACTTTATTCAAATGCCTCATAAGTACCAGTGCCCAAACTGTCTATGAAGCAGTTTGATTAGTGCCAAAATGAGCTTCCTCATGGTGAACACGGCCCTCTGTCGGCACAGATTCTCCAGCACCTGTTACCTGGAGGCTGATGGTCAGCCAACATGTGACAACTGTCCCCCTGGATACACCGGCCGACGCTGCGAAAGGTACGACCCCCTTTCTTCACTTTCTGCTTTTCTTTTTTCCCTTTCTTTCTTTCTCTCATGGTCCATCTTAGTATTTTGGGTTACCGGGCGGACTGGCGGCAAGGATGGCAGGGGCTGGCCGTAGCACCGAGTGGTGTCATTCACAGGAAAGGAATAGAAGCATGTCTGCAGTTCGCATCTCTCTTGTTTTTCTCACGGCAGTCGTGTTTGGAGGCTTTCAGCGGAGGGATGGGAGATGCAAATCGATGCCACCCATTCTGATGTACCTGTGAAGTTTTGTACTGTGTTCTGTTTTTCCAGGTCTGCTGGTGTATATTGTGTTCATTGGTTTAGATGATTTGGAAAACGTAAGGTCATTACTGTGGTAGAATAATGCATCTTTGTCCGAAGATAATGGGTCTTTGTTGGTGCTGAGAATCTTATCACTCAGATTTCATTGTTTGTGGAATAAATGTTTGCCAAAGAGGAAATAACTGTGCCGTGTGTCCTGAGGAAATCTTTAGTTTAGTTGGCTTCAGATCTTACTTTTGCTTTCTTCTTTACTCTATCCTCCAAAAGCCTTCTCAGAGGTTGCTTTCTGCTTCAGCTTTGCGCTTTGCTGGTAGCAAAATGTTAAGGTGCTGGCTTATGTGATCTTTGTCCGTGCACAGACCAGACGTATTTTCTGGGTCTCTACGACATAAATGTAGATGTGGCATTTATGAGGACTCTTGTCTGGCTAATCAATCTTTGCCTCTTGGAGGTCCAAAGATGGCGAGGTGACTTGGGTGTAACGTATAAATAATTGATTATTTGAACATCTCTGCCTGCATCATACCTGATTCTGCTATTTTGACATTAAGAGAAGAGAAGCCGTCAGCAGACAGTTGTGGGCACCCCTACCTGGAGAAGCACATGGAGGGCCTCCTACCTGTGGGATGTGGAGCTGAAGCAGTATTCAACTTCAGCTGGGAGAAAGAAATAGTAGTGTATGGCAGTGGAGACGGTGAAGACCAGTGGCCTACCACTGCAGAAACAGTCGTTATCCCTACTAGGAGTCTCCTGTCCACCACAGTTCAACATCGCACTACTCGTTCCACTACAAAACCAGGGGTGGGCACCGTTTCTGTCACCCCCAACAGATCGGTATCCAGACACCCACCACGCCACACACCCAGTCCAGAGAGCAGACACTCCAGCTTCCAGCACTTGCTCCGCATTCACCTGAACACCTTCAACCAGCGTCTGAGCATGCTGGAGAGAAACACTCTCGATATGAAGGAGGGCATTCACAGTATGGAGGACCAGCAGAGTCACCTCAGCTCCCAGCTTAAGGAGCTCATAGCCATGCAGGCAGATGGGGAGAAGAGCAAGAAGGTTGTCGAGCTGGAGAAGAGCTACACGGACATGGAGACCCGTCTGAGCAGACTCGAGGGAAGGTTGGAGATCCTGATCGATGGCTTCACTGCCTTGGCGCAGGAGATGAACAAGATGAAACGTGCTAGACACACTTCACGTTCGCCCCAAGAAAGGAGGGCCCTGCCTTCACTCGCCACGGTCCTCGCCATCCCGCTGTACTCAACACCGCAGCCTCCAGTCAGAATTACACCAACCGTAACGCCATTCACAAGTAGAGCCACAGTCCCCAAAAGCATACCCACCCCAGGCCTCCCCGTGAACAAATCCACGCCTGCTCCTCGTAGAGATAAAAAACAGTCAGCAGCCACCACTACTGCCCTAAAAAACACTACAAGACTTCAGGGAGTCACTAGGTCATCCAAAAGTCGAGCCGCAACAAGGTCATCAATCAAGTTGAGGACCACCCTGAGTAAACCTAAGTCTACTTCGAAACAAGCTACAGTTAAACCTGAAACAAAAAGGCCAGCCGGTAGGAAGCCCGCCGTGACAACCAAACGCGTTTCACAGCCAAATAAAAAGCCAAAGGAAGTTGAAAAAGAAGCAGCAATCACCAAATTTCAACTGGAGCCACCGTCTCACAAACCGAAGCCTGCCATGCCTGACCAAGCCAATAAAAAGGGTTCTAAGTCACCTTCCAAAAATAATGGACATAAGAAGGCATTCAGATCAGATGCGCCAGCACCAAGAAAGGCGCAAGGGGAGGAAGAAGTCGATTCAAAGGGATCATCAAAGCCACACAAGGGTAGCTCTAACCAAAATGAGAAAAAGGAGGAGACTAGCTCAAAGAAATTGGTCTCTCACGAAACGAAGAATTCTGGGAAGAACACAGTTACAACCACAAAACCTACTAAGGTTACTGCTGCAAAGAAGTCTAACACAACAGTAAAAAGGACATTGACTCCTGCTAAAACCAAAGGTACAACTGCTGTAAAAAAAGCTAGCACAACGGTTAAAAGGACTCCTGCTAAAACCAAGGCTACCACTGTGAAAAAGAACACAACAGTGAAAAGGAAGTCAACTCCCACTAAAACCAAGTCTACCACTGCGAAGAAGGTAGATAAGAAACCCCAGAAGAAAAAGAAGACACGCCCTCGTTCCAATGTTTTGGACCTACTGCATCTTTTAAATGGAGATCACAAGTCTTCAAAGGAGAAAAAGAATCAAGATGGTTCTCTTCATGTTGTCTTGGGAAGGCTGGCCATTCCTATCAAAATTATCCCTGATTATTAGGGAATGACTTGTTATGTTATATTACTCCATTGTTTGTTTAATATTTATGTCTTTTACTGCAGCCGCGTCAATGGAAGTTTATGAAGGGACTGATTTTACAACACAGTGTTGTTTTAAAGGACCAGATGTTTAAGGATTATAATTTTGATATTAATGGCTTCTAAGGTGTATTTTTATTACATTCAGAACTATTGCACAAAATCCTGCTATGAAGAGATAGCTTTGCATTAGTACCTCTTATGTATTTACATGTGTCCATTGTGCTATGGCCAGACTACCTCAAGTTTTATTTTAGTTAAGTGTCACCCCAAAGCCTTTGTTAGATCATTTTGAAAATCTACTGCCCATCATTCTTGATCCCTGTATTCACATGGCTATGTCTCTTGAGATGTTTTCAATCATATATGTTGCCGCCTCCATGTCACTCTGTGATTGTACAACAACGTCACATACTTTTTG
>JAOXYL010000050.1:19816181-19833211 GCA_028564955.1 Terapon puta | reverse complement strand
AGATGGAAGTTCTTTCCTTACCTTTAATAGTCTCCAACCAACAAGATGGCGCACACCTTCATGCCTCATTCAGAATTAATTGTAATCTTTAATCTTATCAAATCAAACTTCAAATCAAACAACAGTGAGTGACACCCTCTGTCCTTAGACCCTCGGTTCGAGTGAGGAAAAACTTGCCCAAAAAAACTTTTAACAGGGAAAAAAGGGGGTAAGAAACCTCAGGGAGAGCCACAGAGGAGGGATCCCTCTCCCAGGACGGGAGATGCCATCATACAGTCAATTCTACCTTACCTGTAAAACTGATGTCATTCCCACTGGATGAACTTTGAGTTTATTTGTAATCAGTAAACGTTAACATACTAAATGAAGATAGTGAACAAAGTAAACATTTGCTAAACAAATCATCTTAGCTGTTTATCTGCAGCGACAGATACTAATGAATCCAAATTTATCTTCTAGGATAGGACATCACTGCGTGTGGTGAAGTAAGAAATTATGTTTTTCTTAATCTGGGCGATTCAACCCTTTAAATTTATTCTCCCATAGATCTTTACAAAAGCCCTGGCAGAGAGTCACAATTAAATCATTTATCATTCTTGTCATGTCACTTGTGCATTCAGTGTAGATTTAAGGCATTCGTGTGTGCCCTGTGTCCCGCAGAGGACGATGAAATTTCCACCCGCCCTGGAGTATTGGTGTCACTGAGGTCAGAGAGTCAAAGCTCGGCCCAGGCTACAACCGTCCCAGAGGTTTTCGGGTCTGCTTAGATAGCCTCATACTCCTCCCTCTCTGCTGAAAGAGGCCTTTCTATTGCTCTGTCACCCTGGGATCATGCAGGATTGAATACGAAGTCTAGCGGCCAGCCAAACTGGCGCAGACAGCAGTATGCCCGGAGGCCATGCCAAGGTCTGCCTGCCACATCTCATCTCTTTCGTCCGCTCTGAGGATCTAGACTGCCAAGGGTGAGGGTGGGGGCACGGGCAGAGGCCATCGCTCCCCCTCTCTCTCTTCCTCTCTCCCTTCCTCTCAGTCTGATCAATGCATTGTAATCAAGCACATGACTGCAGCTTCATGCCATGCTTAAGCCGTGGTCGCAGACTCCTGACAGGGTTTCATATTCCACCTCCACCACCGCACGCTTTCATTTCCCCACATGCCTCTGGGAAGTCTCCCTTTCCCTGTTTCGAGCCATGTTTGACTGGTGTGTCTCCGTCTGTAGCTGCAGAGGGGGCCCAGCCTGTGGCCACCGTCAATCCCACAGTGCTGAATGTCCAGCAGGGCCAGCGGGCAGAGTTTCGCTGCACGGTCACTGGGAACCCAACCCCTGCCGTCGAATGGATCGGTACGAACATTTTACATAGCTTCTGGTTTCAGCTACATATATTTATCACCATTTGTACGGACAGGGCATTTTATTTATTCTGAACTGATCCAGTCGCAGATTTCAACTGGAATCTTCGCCTTCAGAAACAGTGAGTGACTGTGTGACTGTTTACAGGAGGTCCAGGGAACAGAATGAGCCCCAGAGCTGTGATACGAGGCGGCGTGCTGACCTTCTCGGCGGCGGACGCGGCCGATGAGGGAGAGTACACCTGCAAGGCCCTGAACACTCACGGGGAGCACACAGCGCGGGTCTCCCTCTTTGTCCAAAGTATGTTGTGTGAATCTGTTTGTTCGACATGGTGGGGACTCGTTTTGAAAGTTTCCACGAGGTAAATTATTAGGTTTTATGGTTAATAGGTGGTTAAAGGAACAGGATAGCATGAGCTTAAGGAATGTAGTTAGTTGTCATGGACTCAAAGGAGATCTTGTAAGTCCCTTTAACTCATGGAAACTACAAAAAATGTGTTCAACCTATTTTTAGTGCGATTTCAGTGGTTTCAGGGTTTACTGAAACACGACTGGCTCGAGAGACTTCATAATTCTTTACTCTTTTTCTACTCAGTCACAAAGTTTCACCATCTCACCGACATTCCAGTGGTTTTATTGCAAAAAAAAAAAAAAAGAACCAATAAGTTGGGGTTTGCGGCGGGTGTATTTTATATCTGACCAGGACAAAATGCAATGTCGTCATTCAGAGTCTAACCCAAGCGGCTTGGGCACCCAGCCCCAAGTCCAGGTCAGCCCCCAAAACATCGAAGTCCACGAAGGCGACACTTTGAGACTGTACTGCCGAGCAACAGGATCGCCTACTCCGAAGCTCACCTGGCTGAAAAACGGAGGTGGTGTCCCTCCACAGGTGAGACCCCTCCACCCCCTCCCCTCCCATTGCTACCTCACCTGAATGATGACTTTAACATGGATTGATTTAACTGTTCACATTTTGCTGTGGTAGGTGTGCCTGGTGCCGACGGTGTTTCATCATACTGTGTCACTTTTTTATGACTGTTTCAGCATTTTGACCATTTGCCTTTATTTTTCCCTCCCTTCTGTTTGTCTCCTCCTCCCCACCCTTCCCCTTTTTTTTGTTTTTTGTTCTTGACCCCACCCCGTTCTGACGTTTGCTCAGGCCATTCCCTCTCACGGTTTCCATCAGTTTAAAAGCAACAGTCTCGATGTGTTACAGAGACGTATTGAGGAGCTGCAGGTCTGTCCATCTGTCCGCTGTCTGTCTGTCCTGTCTCGTAGTTCACATCCATTGTCCGCTACTGACCTCGTCCTCGCACCCTTGTCCACTAAGTGCATGTTCAAACGTGTCCTTGATTCACACCTTGTAAACCCCCGTCAGTATACCACAGCTGCTCACTGAGTCCCTGCAGAGCGGACGCCAGATACATTAGCACCCACTAGCTGCGTCTGGTTGACTCCTTAGTGCATGCTTTATGTGTCTATGTCACGTTTCATTCATTAAAGTGTTCCATAGTCTTTTGTATTGTGCCGTCCACATCATACCATCCCTGACGTGTTTGGGCTCTCATCACCCCCATCATACCATTGAGTGTATTAACAGGACTAAATATACAGTAGGTACTGTAGGTATTTCAGACATATTTTGCTCCGTGCCAGGCGCACCCCGCTGCCCCCCTGCCCAAAGGGGTATTGTGTTAGTCTGGTTTCTGCACAGCCCTCCTCGGCTCGACGAGGGCTCCGGGGCCTGTTTAGTTCTGCCTCAGAGAGCCACTGCGTTGTGTCAGCCTTTCCCAGGGGGAGCCGGGCTCTGCCGTGCGACCACGCAGAAATTCTGTATGCTCTAGCAAACGGCTTGCTTTGAAAACTCGTCAATGGGTTCAGACACACATTGAGCCCAGGCCCGCCTCAGCCACTGCTCGGTTTAGCCTCGCTCACGGTTGAATGGGCCAGAGCTAAGCAGCTTTGTCCGTGGATGCCCCAACACCCCCCGGATACAGTAATCCCTCCCCAGACCCTCCCCTCCTGATTCCCCTCCCCTCTGAGGTGTTTCCAAACTTTATGAAAGCTCATTTTCAGCCCTGCTGGGCCTCTGAAAGCCATGTGGAGTAGTGTACAAACAAGTCAAGTCGTCGATTGCTCATGGGCCTTAAGTTCTTGGATACGAGCGCTGAAATGGACGCAGGGTTTTGTTTCTTACTCGATAGCTGCTCTGAGACATTTGACGGTGGATATTTCGACTCCTGGGGCATTGGCTAGTAATTGTTCCCAGGTGTTACAGTGAAGATCTGCTTTGTAAGGCCCACTGAGCAACCTCAAATCAATGTGTCGCAGACTGTCAGCTCTAACTCTCCTAATGTTTTCATCAATTTTAAAACCATCAATCAATAATTCTAGTGTAAAGACAATAGTCTAGTAAATATAATTATCACTCATCATGACACATTAACAAATTATAACCCCACCAATCATTGTAGAAATGCACTGCTTTGTACAAAATTACATGTACAAAGTACAGTGTCATAGAAATGAATCAAAATCCATGTACAAAAAAAGACTGAACTGTAGTGATAACAGCTCTTGTCTTGTCTTAAAGATGTACGCTGTAGTGCTTTTGTGTTGCTATTAGCTAGCATTGTCACAACATCAGCAGTGTCATATTTGTGTTCTTTCAAGGGGACCGGAGGCAGGTAAGTGACATGCTGTGTCTTCAAAATATGATGTGTGTGTGTGTTGCTATGCTGTTAATATAGGTAAAAATTATATCTCTGACATGTAATGCACAGTGTTATGCGGCGTATTCTGTATCTAATCTCATCACTTTTTTGGTGTGTCTCCTCCAGGCTCGCATGGACCGTACCGACATCGGCACTCTGCTCATCCCCAACATCAGGATATCCGACTCGGGCACCTACCAGTGTGTCGGTAGCAACAGCATTGGCTCAAATAGCGCGCCCATCAAAGTCACTGTGCTTAAAGGTGAGATGTTGTTGTCGATAAGCAGAGTCGGCCCAACTTAGAAGTTTATTGGTGATTGATTCAGAAGTTGCAGTGTTACATTAGATTTTTTTTTTTCTGTTTGGTTTTCTTCTTAGGGGTTCTTGTTGCAACATTTCTGCACTCAGGGATTTACTGACATGAGAACATTTTAATTGTTGCAGTTATACTTGTATGAGAAGGACGATATAATAAATGAAACAAGCTGATGAAAATAATTTGAACAGTTATGATAACAGACATTAGCATACCGTATAATACAGTATATATATATCTGTAAGTACCCCATTACAATAGATAACAAGTATATTGTATATTATGTAAAACATATGTTATCATATACCAATAAAAATGAAAAAAAAAAACATGAAATCTTCTTGTGATAAGATTACAACTGTGAATATTTTACTCAAAGACATGATATGGTGCATGTGTTTGTGTTTGTGCAGCGGATCACAGCTCCTCTGTGGTCAGCATCCAGCCGTCTATAGCTGACGTGCACGAGGGACAGAGTCTGGAGCTCAACTGCTTTGCCCCTGGAAACCCTCCTCCACAAGTCACCTGGACGAGAGCCAGTGGACGCCTCTCCTCCAACCACCAGGTAATCCTGTAAAGCCGCAAATATGGAAATGACACACACTGTTGTCCAATGTCCAGTGTTTTCTTTGGTTTATTTCATACATGCATGTATTGATTTAACTTTATTTTATAAAATTTGCATGCATTTTTAGACTGTTAATTATTTGGCAGTTGAAGTGATAGTGGTATTAATGTACCAGTGGTGTAAAGATGTGTAGGAAAACTGAAGTAACGTTGCTCATGGGTTGTTTTCAGGTTTTGGGCAGTCAGCTGCGTATCCTGTCAGCCAGTCCAGATGACTCAGGGGAATACATCTGTCGGGTGCAGGGCAACCAGGGTAACCCAGGATCTCATGTCCACCAGGCCTCCGTCTCTGTGTCTGTCACTTCATCTTCATCACGTAAGTTAATCAGCGCCTCAGGCCTCATGCAGGTGGTGTGGTAACTATCTTGCTTTACAGGCAAAATCCCATTTTAATGTTTTTTTTTTCATTTTTTTCCCAATGTTCCCACCGTAATTTACAGTGCTTGATTAGGCCTGACAGTCATTACTTTCTCTCCAAGGAAATTACAGATGATGGCAGCATCAGTCAGACGCTGGGAAAAACACATTAAGGGCAGGGCATTACATGGCAGGGTGTTGTTCTCAGGCTAACACTGCCTCACTTCATGAATGAACTTTCCAGTTGTCCTTTCCAGTGGAGCCCAACGTGACCTCAGATTGAATGATTTTCCTCGCTACTGTCCCATGATCTCATCCTCGCTCGCTCATTGCTGGACTGCTGCGATGTTTGGAGCTCTTTAACTGCTGCCAGCGGGGCCACATAGCCACACTGAATAGTAATCTGTGACTTCAGGATTTCTGTGCATAACAAGTCAGCTAAATGAAGTGAGATGGAGGAGAAGTAGTGCCCAAATAGAGTCCGTCCAGAGCCCAAACCGCTGTTTTCTGCCGCAGGTCTTCAGAGTCCAATCATCGCCATTGAGCCCCACAGTGCTGCAGTGCGTGTGGGGGAGTCGGCCAGCTTCAGGTGCAGGGTGTACAGCGGAGCCCAGCCCGTCAGACTGGAGTGGAAACTGACCAGCAGCCAGCCGCTGCCAGGTTGTAACCGCGCACACACTGAGGGATAATCCCGCTTAATGAGATCTGATTTTATGATGTCGTTATTTACAAGCAATTACCGCTGCAATCCACCCATGAGTCTTCTGTTATTTGATTTAATGGCTAATTTAGATCTCTGTTTTTTTTCCCTTCCAATGCCTTTTCTCTAGACTTGCACCAACAATTTTGCATTACGCAAATATTGCATGTTGTTTAGTCTAGTTAATCATGATGGCTCTTTCTCCTCGAAATATGCCAGTTTTGTTCCAACCTCACATTTGCATCCTCAGTATGATATCTTCAGTATGACTTTTTTCTTAGAACTGTTATTAAAGAGTGACAATAAATGCTAGGTGACTCATTGTAGTGAGATTTTCTCGGTCTTGGAAGTAATATTCAGAAATATTCAGAGCTACTCCAGCAATTTCAGTTAAATATCTTATATATTAATATGAAACTGGGGGCCAACCTCCAAACACACACACACACACACACACACACACTTCACCAACTTGATAGCATCTTTCAGACCCCTCCTGCTTCCTGTCCACTTCTTTCAAACCCACCCCCCTCCAGTTTCTAAGTCCTTGGCCTAAGCAGAGACTACTTTTATGATATCATCAGGGTTTTTCTTTCTTTTTTTTATACTTAAGAAATTGACCTCCAGAGCAACAAAAACAATGAGTGGACTGAATTTTGTGTATAAAATAGCTGGACTGACCCTTTAAATCGCAGCATCTACAGCAGATCTAATGTGTGCTTTTCTGCTTTGTTCTGCAGATAATGTTAAAGTCAGCCCCGACGGTTCTGTTATCACGATTAGCAGCGTCCGCTCTACGAACCACGGCACCTACCGATGTGTGGCAAGCAATCCATTCGGCATCACCCACACCATCGCCTCTTTGATTGTCAAAGGTGAGCTACTCGCATATCAGCACGGCCTCATGCCTATTTAGCAGCAGAAAGACTCGGTCACGCACCCACAAACCTCTCAGTGAACGGTTCCCTCTAGTGGCTGTTCAGATAGAGTATTTGATCCGAAATATTTATTGTGTCTGCGCCTTCAGAGTCTCCTGTCGCCACCGTCACCCCTGTTGGACCTCTGCGCATCAGGGTGGGTGAGCCCATCAACCTGGAGTGCCAGGCGTCAGGAGAACCCCGCCCCTCGGTCTCATGGCACCGGCTGGACAACAACCGCAAGACCATGTTGAGCAGCCCCGTCCCCATGGAGTCCAACGCAGTCATGCAGGTACAGACACACCTGCGAAATGCAGTGAACTTCAGTAGAACCAGTTCTCTTCTGTTCGTGCACTGAGATGCATCGATCCTCCTCCCGCGCAGATACTCGTTGCACGCCCGGAAGACAGCGGCACGTACGTGTGCACGGCCCGCAACAACGAGGGCTTTACTGAGACCAGGGTGGAGGTCGTGGTCGAGGGAGGGTCTCAGTTGCCCACAGTGCCCAGGGCCACCGTCCACGAGCCACTGATGGTGATAGTAGAGGGAGAGACTGCAACGCTGCGCTGTGACGCCCATGGTAATCATTTATACATCATCATCGTCATCTCCTGTGAATGCCACAAGGATTTTTTTTTGGCTAAGTTTTGCCTTTCCAATTTGCTTTTCCAGGTTTCCCGGCCCCAACCATCACCTGGTCCAAGCTGCGCTCTCCTCTGCCTTGGAGGCACAAGGTGGTGAACAACAGCCTGGTGCTGCCCAGCGTGGGGCGCCAAGACTCTGGAGAATACATCTGCAGTGCCAGCAACCACATGGGCAACACTGAGGTCACCATCATGCTAGATGTAGAGAGTGAGTGTTTGGGTTTTGTTTAAGCTGTCATTTTATTTTACTGCATTCATTTAGCTTACTTTCTGCTTTAAATTGATGAAAACTTAATGTACAGCATGTCTTGTTTTGCAGTGTTTTCCTCTAGTGATATACTTTTTCTTCTCCATTCTCCAGCCCTTCCTTATGCCACCTCTATGCCCGACGACGTGGCTGTGCGGGTCGGGGAGGTGATCAGGCTGCAATGCCTGGCCCACGGCACTCCCCCGCTGACCTACACCTGGACCAAGCTGGATGGAAACCTGCCCCGGAGGGCCGAGGTGAGCGGAGGGGATCTTCAGATCAACCTGGCCACCGCTGAGGACGCTGGGAGCTACAAGTGCGTGGCTAGCAACAAAGTGGGCAACAGCGAAGTGGTGGCTAAAGTCACAGTCAGATGTAAGTTTACTGATGAGGTTTGATGTGCTGTGAATGAGTAGCTCAACATATCAAAGATTAAACTGGACTCGTGAATGTGTTATGGTGATATTCCTATACCGCTGCAAGGCTCACTCTCTACCCCCTTCCCCCAATACCTCACCCACCCTATAGCCCCCTTGGCAGTGCGTGTCTCACCCCAGGTTGAAGTAAAGGCCCAGGGCAGTGCTGTGGAGTTCACCTGTTCAGCAGCAGGGGGCATAGAGACCAAGATCGAGTGGCTGAAGGAGGGAGGGGCCCTGCCGCCAAACCACCACATCAAGGACGGAGTGCTCAGGTGACTCAAACACAGCGTGTGCTATGATGGTTAAGGGACCAAATATAATATCTACTGGAAACATAAGACTGGCATGATAATAAACTTTCATTGTTGTCAGCAAATGCCATAAAAAGCTTAAGCCAACTGTGCATTTATTCATCTCTTGACAACTTACAACATCCCTCGCTTCTGAGCAACATATGTTAGATATTCTTAGAGAGTCACAAATAGCAGTGTAATTTTTAGCTAACGTTACCAGGATTAAATACTATTTTCAGCCATGCATTGACTTCAGAGTATTTAAAGCAGCAGGACAGCAGGTTGTTATGTGGGACTGACTCAAAATAACGTGCCCATGTTGGACTTAATGAAGCAACGTGGCATTCAGTGCAACACTGCAGCTCCTCAAGGTGTTTTTGGAGCTGAATGACATTTGTAAACATTAAAATCCGGTGACATGGTCCCTGGTGTGATATGTAAAGCTAAAAGCTAACCATGGCTTGTTTTCATGTGTGTTTCTGAATGTCTCTCTGCAGGATTGAGAACCTCGAGCAGAGCAATGAAGGTGTTTATATCTGCAGAGCCAGTGGCGTGTATGGGCAGGCTCAGGACACCGCCCGGCTGACCATTCAAGGTCTGTCACATCCATTTAAAATAAACTGGTGTGAACCCAGCCTCGTCAAAGCCTGTCATAACAGTGTGTTTTTTCTTCTCTCTGCCGCAGCCCTGCCAAAGGTGATGATCAACGTGCGGACCTCAGTGCAGACTGTGATGATTGGGAACTCCGTGGAGTTCGAGTGCCAGGCTGTCGGTGACCCAGAGCCCACCGTTCAGTGGAGCAAGGTTGGCGGGTCTCTGCCCGCCCACATCATGGTGAAGGGTGGCATGCTGAAGATCGAGCAGGTGACGGAGGCTGACGCCGGGCAGTACCGCTGTACGGCCACCAACGACGTGGGCTCGGTACAGTCCCAGGTCGTCCTTAACGTGCAGTGTGAGTGCACAGGAGAAGAGGGAAAAAAGCAGCACACATGCAGAAAAAGCATGCATTTGCACACACACATGCATCGTCTATCCCTCCACTCCTTATTTATTTTCCTTATTTATTATCCTTTGTCCGTTTGCACAGCCCTTCCTCAAATTGCAGCGCTGCCTGAAACCAAAGAGGTGACAGTTGGATCTGATGCAGTCCTGCCCTGTGTGGCTTCAGGATACCCAGTACCTGACATCAAATGGTCCAAGGTGACAAAAATATTTAATAAGTTGTCATCATGGCATGTTTAGTAACTATTTTTAAACAGTCCAAATGCTTGAAGAGAAGAAACCTTTGTGATGCTGATTTTATTTACACATCTTGTTGCTGTGTATGTCTCCAGCTGGATGGGGAGCTTTCTCCGAAGTGTTTCCAGGATGCCAATGTGCTGACCGTTCCTCGGGTCACACATGACGACTCTGGAACATACGTCTGCACCGCCTCTAACAAACAGGGCAAAGTGGAAGCCTTCACTACGCTTGAAGTTCACGGTCAGTCTGCAGCTTGCTAACAGACGAAGGCAAACTTTTTAAGCGTGAACTGCACAGTTACCTGTTTCTAACTCTCAGATTGTGTGCTCTTTCAGAGAGAGTGATGCCATACTTTGCCCAGGAGCCCTTGTCCTACCTCACCCTGCCCACCATCAAAAATGCCTATAAGGCTTTCAGCATCAAGATCAACTTTAGACCAGATAATGTTGATGGTAAGAAAAACTTCAAATTAGCCTCACAGTTCATTTGCTTTGTATTATTACTATATTTCTTCTCATTGAATCTTGCAACATTGTGGTGTTTTTTCCCTTTTTGTACTGTGTTTGTCATATTTCCTCATGTGTAATTTCACTGCGTCTTCTGTCCTTTTCCTCTCCCCTCACCCCCTCCTCTCACCCACGTGGTGGGAAGGTCTCATATTGTACGCCGGTGAGTCTCGGTGCTTGAGAACCACAGGAACTCAAGAATGATGTTGGCAGTACTGCTTTTATTTTTTTTGGCTCCATCAAACTTTCACATAATGCATCCAGCTCAGAGCTGATTTTATAGGCTGTGAAAGAGATGCAAGATGGTGCATGGCCAATGTTTTCGTACAGGCTTTTCAGTCCTGATCGCAAAACCACTTTAAGGAGTTTTATGGAGATCAGCTAATTGTTTGATTGCAGATTTATTTTTACATCCCCATCTACTTCATCAGCACCTACACTGCCTACATGAAAACTCACAGTCCTAGTTAACTGCTTTATGCTTGTTTGTGTTGGTGTTTTCATATTCAAACATCACTGTAATGGAAATAGCTAAACCTTTGCTAAGTCAACTTGCCTTTACAAGTAAGGGTTATTTTACAGTAAAGCACACTTACAGTAAAAGAGTGTAGGTGGCAAAAAAACCAACCAACAGATTAATTTTTAAAGACTCAAAACCTGTTTAAATACAAATGTCTACATCTTACATCATATCTGAAAACTTCCTCCACACAACATTTATGCTCTACTCTCTTAGATAGACGTGCAAGAGGGCATGTTCCCACTTCCCCTGTGAGCTTCTGCCGCTCATACAAAGCATGTGTTTCCGGCATGTGGAGACAGAAAAAAAGGAGGACTGGTATTGTGGCATCACTGGTTGCACTCGGCGGCTCAGTGATGCCGGGGAAGGACGGCAGGTTTTAACCTGGCTTTGGTTGGCTTTAAACTCGCCTCACCATAGCATGCTGCTTCACCAAAGAGTTTACCTTGTGTATGAATGACTCCAGTGCAACCAATGTCCATCCTAACAAGTCTAAAATCTGGATTTTCTTGAGTGAGAAATTCTATATGTGGCAGACAAACATAAAGAAAGGACATTTTTCCACTATTGACTCAAGGAAATTTTTGAAAGAACTTAGAAGCACTGACTTATTAAGATGGATATTATTGGAGCACCTGCACTTATTTTCTTACTAGTACTCACTCAGTCTGCCTTTGTGGTGTAGGTATGATCCTCTACAACGGCCAGAGAAGAACTACAGGAGCAGACTTCATCTCTCTTGGACTTGTGGGCGGCCGCTTAGAGTTCAGGTCAGTGGATAAAAAGTCTTCCTTTTTATGCTGAAATACAAGCGCGACGATCTTGTCGATAATCATGTATTAACGTTGTGTTAGGTTTGACGTGGGCTCCGGCATGGCCACCATACGCGACCCCAACCCCGTCAAACTGGGCGAGTTTCACACTGTCGAGCTGCATCGCAACCACACCTTGGGCTACATCGTCGTGGACGGAGGGGAGCCCATCAACGGCAGCTCACAGGTATGTCTGTCAGCGCCACTGCCGAACTCCCGCTGTCACATGTGTCAATTCAATATATTGTCCAATATATATATTGAGTTAAAGTGCTCCACAAAATGCACATCTCCTCTCCTCAGGGCAAGTTCCAGGGCCTGGATCTGAACGAGGAGCTGCACGTGGGTGGTTACCCCAACTACACCGTCCTTGCCAAGACCGCTGGCATCAAGTCTGGTTTTGTCGGTAAGGCCTCGTTCTGTCTGAACCTTGATGGGAAACGCAGGACAGAGAAAAAGCCTCCTCATTCGATATTGCTTCCCCGCAGGATGCATCCGTCAGCTGGTCATCCAAGGCGAGGAGGTCATCTTCAAAGACCTCGACCGCAGCTCCACGGGTGTCACAAACTGTCCCACCTGCAAAGACCAGCCATGCCAGGTCGGTTGCACCCACCTGTTTTAGTGTCCGTCTGCTCTTAAAATCCGTAATATCTAATGATTCATTTCTTCCGTCAATTCACTCAGAACGGAGGGAGCTGTGAGGACTCGGAGGCCAGCTTGTACAAGTGCAGCTGCTCCAGAGGATTCACAGGCAGCAACTGCCAGCACCACTCCTCCCTGCACTGCCACTCAGGTACACGCTGCGTCTCCGGGAGAGGTAATGATAGAAGTGTTAAAATGTCTCTTTTTGTGACCACTGTCAACCTGAAACACCCACAGAGGCCTGTGGACCGGACGCCACCTGCATCAACCGCCCCAATGGCCTGGGCTACGACTGCCGCTGCCACCTTGGCAAGTTCGGAAACAAATGCATGGATGGTAAGACAGGCAGTCGCTCTCACTTCTCTTTAAGATGCCGTTTTAGGAGGATGTACAATTTCGGTGGTGAAATATCTTTAACTGGAAACTCCCGCTCCTCACCAGGCGAATTGGTGACCACTCCGCTGTTTGATGGCGAGGAATCGTACATCGCTTATCCTCCCCTCACCAACATCCACGACGACCTGCACGTTGAGCTGGAGTTCAAGCCGCTGGAAAGAGACGGCCTGATGTTCTTCTGCGGAGGGAAGAAAATGAAGGTGGAGGACTTTGTGGCCATCTCCATGGTGGAGGGACACGTGGAGTTCAGATATGAGTTGGGCACAGGTAAACACATCTAATATAGTTTTTAGATGTTTATATAAGAAGATATTTTTGCAGTTCGAGGCTCAAATGAAGGCTGAAAGTTATACATTCATATTTCACATTTTTTAGGAGTATGATACTAGTTCAAGGTGAGTTCACCCCCCTCTTTACCTTTTCGGAGACAGTGATATCTCTGTCTCTTCATTTTCAGGCCAGGCAATCCTTCTCAGTCCGGAGCCCGTCTCTCTGGGCCAGTGGCACAGGGTCGTCGCCGAGCGAAACAAGAAGGCCGGCCACCTGAGGGTGGACCAAGGCCCAGTGGAGAGGAAGATGTCTCCGGGGAAAGCCCAAGGCCTCAATATCCACACGGCCATGTACCTGGGAGGCGTCCCCAGCATGGACATCCTGCCTAAGCCTGCCAATGTCAGCGAGATGTTCGAGGGATGCATAGGAGAGGTGGGGTCGCTCTGTGTTGAAAAAAAAAAAAAAAAAGCTCCCAAATATCCTCCTGTGTCTGGTAACTTATACGTGTCTGTGCTGCCCCGCCTAGGTGTCCATCAACAACAAGAAGGTGGATCTGTCCTATAGCTTCACAGAAAGTAGATCCATCCGCAAGTGTGTGGACAACAGCCCCTGTGACCGCCGGCCCTGCCTGAATGGCGGCCACTGCATGTCGAGTGCCGAGTACGAATATCAGTGCCTCTGCAAGGATGGATTTGAAGGTCAGTGCTCGTGCTGGATGTCTTCTGACTCTGGCATGTGTGGCAGAATTCGTGGCGGCGCTTGCAACTATAATCTTATCTCTGCTTGGCTTGTTATTATCAGCAATGTAATCTGCACCGCATTTCTGTTTTCTGCAGGTTTTTTGCTTTACTTTCTGTTGCTGAGTCAAAAATGACCTTGTTAATGATAAATTACACTCATTGGCTTCTAGGAAATAAAATGTGTGTGCGTCAGGACAATGAAATTTGTCTAACAATTTAAACTTTTAAAAACATCTTCACATGTTTCTGTTAGGAATGGTAAAAACACAGCATTTTCAGAGCATTACATCCAAAACCCGTGACCTCGCCCTGCCTTTGGGCATGAAATTGACCGCCGACCTTCCACCCCCTGACACATGACTGGTATGTGACCCCTGCAGGTGAGCGCTGTGAGGTGGTGAGAGACGTGTGCCAGAGCGACTTTCAGTGCCAGAATGGCGGCAGCTGCATCGACGGCCAGTGTCTGTGCGCGCCCGGCCACACGGGCCTGAACTGCGAAGAAAGTGAGTACCGACCAGCTGCGAGTGTACTGAATGTTTAATCAAAATCAATGCCACAAATAGCAGAATATATGCTATTTCCAGGCATTATGTATAAGCACATCACGTACTGCATCTTTTAGACATTTTTCATCAAAGCAGAAAAACTAGAAATGAGCCGTGACTCACGTTCTCCACAGAATGAAGCATTTATTACATTAGACAGCTCCCCCTCCAAGCATTGCACTTGCATGCTTGGGGGGGGGGGCTAACCCTAAGTGATTGTGTATGTCTTACCCCTGCACTCTCATGGCTATATCCTGCACACACAGGCCAGGTCTCCAGCTTCCCCGAGGCCCCAAGGAATTTGGAAGCTAGCGAGGCGAATGGTACAGTATCTCAATATTCAGTCTGCCTGACACGACCGTGACTAACAGGGAGGGGGGGGCCCCATCTGAGCTCGAAGGGGGCCCCGCGTCCATTCCCGAAAGCTCAACCCGAAACTGCCTATCACCTAACACATGTCCGCGCATAAACTCAACTCAAAAAACGTCTTCTACTCAACCGAGTAACCGAGGCTCTGACCCCCCCATCGGAAAGTTGGGAGAGGGGAATTCTGCATCTGAGTTCAGATGATGACAGGACGCCTGTTCTTGCATCCATATGAAATGTGGAATTCCCCTTTTGTTTATTGTTTTTCTTCATCATCATGTCTGTAAGATGGCCACTCACAACGTAAACACCTTGTTTCCGTCTTCTTTGAGAATGCCTGTCTGTGAAAACAAGAAGAAGAAAAAAAAACAAAACAAATACTCGTTTTTCTCTCTGAAACTGTCTGAGTCAGAACATCCTACTAACAACTTAAACCGTCTGTCGAAAGCGCAGCGTTGTGCCGTTTGGGTGAGTTGAGTATTTCGAGCGTCGCCTGTGCTTGATGTGGTGCATGGGCCCCCGTGGTGAGTTCAGGTGGATCTCTGAATGGCCAGAGATGGTGGAGCGTGTGAGGAATGACAAATAACTTTCTCATGTGTCGGCGAGGACCGTCAGATGAGACTGCATCATGGAGCCTGGTTTGACTGATGTTTGTTGTTTTAGAAATGGAATTTTTTGGGGCGTATTTAGGACTTTTTTTTCCATGCAGCTTTTGAAAGAAAGAATGAGTAATTTTTTCTTGCTTTAATAGGCACACCTGCTATAAAAAAACCCAACAAAAAAAAAACACTTTGCTAAGAGATTTCAGTAAAATTATTCCTCTTTGTCCACAGTCGAATCTAACCAAGCCTGTCTTCCCTTCTTTCGCCACTGGAGGGCGACATAACACCGTGGATGAAAGTTCACACCAGCCATACAATTATTTGAATCTCCTTTAATTTGCATTTTATATATCTTTTTTTGTAGATTCGCCCTATCAGTACGCAGCTCATTTCCACAACGATGGATACATTGCTCTTCCTAAATCCATTTTCCCAAGAAGGTAACTCTTTCTACGATGTTTTAACCCCCTTACAGATTGCGCATTGTAACCAACTACATCAATGCATCATGGTGCAAATTATAATTTTTTTCTCTTTTAGTGCACACGACTCACCAGAGACCATTGAACTGGAGATCAACACCGACTCCTCTGAGGGCCTGATCTTGTGGCAGGGAGTGGTACGTTCCCCGTGCCGCCTTCAGACTCCCCCTGTAACACGGCGGTTTCAAATACTCTCGCGCATCCTCCCCTTCCACATTTTCATCCTCACACTAACTTACACTGCTGCATCCCAGCACCCTAAATCACCACCTCTGCCTCATTTGTAAAGAGGTGACACTCATTAATGTTCCCGTAACAGTCGGTGAGTTCTGGACAGGCGTGGCGGCGAAAATGCATCGCCGTGCGCCTTCCTCCGTTTCGGCGTTTCACCTGCCGGCCGAGCAGCATTCATCACCTCTCTGTCTAATTCATACTCGTGCCGCAGAGGCTGTAACATTGTCGGGCATGTGTGACACCACTAAATAAATGCATGTCGCTTCTTCTCTAACCCACCCTCCGTTTTCCTCAGGAGACCAATGGCGCGCGCAATTTGCGAAAGGTGCATGCTAGTAAAAAGGTATCCACTCAAACACTTTTTTTTTTTTTTTTCATTTGGCATGTTTCATAACACGTGCTTTCCATGCAGATATGTATAGTAGAACCAATTTGGGATGTTTCTGGAGAACCATGTGATTTGAAGTGTGTGTTTTTATTGCATCTTGTCACTGTTATATTGCACGGATAATACTGTGTGTACGCACTCCCTCGGTGGTTTAAAACATTTATTGACACATCTCACCTTCTTCCCCTGCTGAGTAAACACATTTATTTGCAGGAACTGGGTGAACACGGCAAAGGCAAGGACTTCATCAGCCTCGGCCTGCAGAAAGGACACCTCGTTTTCAGGTGACCGCGCCCTCTTAACGCCGTAGACCTGTCAACATCTGGATGAGTGTTTTTTTTTGTTTGTTTCTTCTTCCTGGGCTCAAGTTAATGTCGCAATAATGCTGATGTTTTGTCTGTGATATCCAGTTACCAGCTGGGCAGCGGAGAAGCACAGATCTTGTCCCGGAGGTCCATCAATGACGGGAGATGGCACAAGATCACAGCAGTCAGGTATGATCGCACTTTAAATCCACCTTGCACAACAAGTCTTAATGGAAGACATGCACGACTAAATCTTTTGAAACTGAGAAAGAATAAAATAAATAAATTATAGGGTAAAATTCCAGATGTTGATATTTCAGTCTACCAGTTAATAACTTAAAATATTGCGATACTTATTTTGAGACTCTTTTTTACCTTCATGTATATACATATATA
>JAOXYL010000050.1:19767745-19789572 GCA_028564955.1 Terapon puta | reverse complement strand
GGAGGAGGGTGTGTTTCGGCGCAGAGAGGATCAGATAAGCAGCCGGTTTCAGGGGGGAGGGCCAGGTATGTTTTTCCGTTTCCAAGGACTGCCCTGCTGATGTCACCGAGAGGAGGAGGAGGGGAAGAGGGGAGGAGGAGGAGGACAGGTGCGCGCAGCAAAGTTGCCTCTCCTCCGGCAGGCTCGGATGAGGAAGACTGCTGATCCCCTTTTTGGAAATCATTTCTTGTAGTTTCACTTTCTTTCTTTCCTTCTGTCGGCGGCGTTGGTATTTTGGTTGGATTTGTTTTTTTCCTCCCCCCTCCACCCCCCCTTTTGGAGCGTCAAGTGGAGTAAACTCTCTCGGCGCGCGTAAAACTGCGCGGATCGGTCACATCTGCGGTTTGACGGCCCCGGCGAGGGTGTGCACGCCACTGAGAGCTGAGGGGGTAGTGGTGTGTGTGGGGGGGTGCGGCGTGTGGGGGATCGAGACGCCCCGGCATCAGGAGGCAGCGCTTTAACGCTCCAATGCGACACTGACGCAGCCGGCTCCGCTCGCGTCCCACCGGCCACGGACAGGTGATGCTCGGCTGAGTCGATGGACGGCGCGCTCATCAGCTGAGTTTCATCTGTGGAGAGACTTTTTTTTCCTCTCCTTTTCCCCCCCCCCATCCCATCCCAGCCCCAAACCCCCCGCGATGGATTACGACGCATGACAGCAGCCGTCAACTTCTCTGAACCTGCGATGATGATTTCTCCGTGCGTCATCGCGTCTTAGGCTCTTTTTTAATATTTAATTTATCTTTTTTTTTCTTATTTGGACGCTGAAGGACAGTGGGTGTTTTTTTTTCTCCCTCTCGGGTCTAGCGAGAGTCGCGCAACAATGTCCAAGACCCTGAAGAAGAAGAAGCACTGGTCCGCCAAAGTGCAGGAGTGCACCGTGTCGTGGGGGGGCTCCGGGGAGCTGGTGGCGGTGGCCGAAGTGCGAGGCGGCGCCGAGCTGGGAGAGTTCCCCCACCTCGGGCACATGGTGACGGAGGCGCTGGTCTGCCACGCCGGGAGGCTCCCGTGCGGCGGGGACGTGCTGCTGGAGGTGAACGGCACCCCGGTGAGCGGACTCACCAACCGGGACACGCTGGCCGTCATCCGCCACTTTCGGGAGCCCATCCGCCTGAAGACTGTGAAACCAGGTGTGTTGGTCGCACTCATTTTGAATCACAATGACGTACACACACACACACACTGTAGTTTTGTCCCAGCAGACTGAGGACAGGTGTGACTGGTACCATGAATAACTAAGAGCTAACAGCTGAGCCCCTGTTTACCTATTGGGCAATGTATGGAAGGATCAGGTGTGTGCGCATGTGCAGGGCCCCTCTACAGGTCAGCTGTATGTGTGTGTGTGTGTTTTCATCAGGCCCAAGTGTGTCCTCTCCACCTGGATGCCTTTTATTCATTCTTGCAGGGAGGCAACAACATTTTTCCTCCTCCTCTGCTGCAGCTGCACGGTCCTGCCAAACAGCACTCAAGCGGAGGGACTGACTGTGTGTGTGTGTGTGTGTAAGCTGGTTCACAGTGGCCAGATCTGCGTGCACTACAACATAAGCCACCAGCGGTCATTAAGCCCGCCGCCCTTTGTCTGAACTCCCCCTGTAATCTCCCCTTTCGTCCGTCGCCCGTCCTATTCTGGGCTTGTCCTACTGTGTGCTCACATGTACACAGTCATAAAGGTGCACACACACACACACACACACACACACTGTACTTTAGTGCCATTGTAATTCTGCTGCAAGCTTATCTGATAGCTTATTGATCAGATTTATGTGTGTTATTACCTGACTTACCAGCAATTGGATCGCACTTCTCTTATAGCTCGCAGACTCACCTAATGAATGCACCCAAACACACCGACAGTCAAACTCTACCAGTCATGTGAGACATAAGGTGTGTTTGTGTGTGTGTGTGTGGATGGATAGATTTGATAGAGGCACTGCTGACCGTGGCGCTTTGCAAACACTTAGCAGGGATTTGTTAATGGCTGCCTCGCCGGCTTAGACAGCGGCGGCCCGCTCGCAGCAGTCGAGGTGAGTCCGAGACTAATCGAATCAATTAGGCCCATATCCTTAAATCCCCAGGATGCTGCACCCGCCCGGCGATGCAGGGAAACACTGTGACTGTCAGGAGGGGTGCTTTTACTTTATGGCGGTCACTGGGGACCAGTCCTCACGTTGTGCACGAGGTGTTACCTGTTGATCGGTGTTTCACATCTGTTCATCGCACGAGATGAAACTCTTTTTTTATCTTTGCAACATGCACATTAGAGGTGATTCGAATGGGCTGTTTTCAACCCCTCATTTGGTTGTGTTTGGACGTTGGAATGAAGTAAAAGTGTTATCGCCTCATGACCTTGTGTTATGTAAGTGTTGTGTTACGCGACGCTCAGGCTTCTCGCTGTGGGGCCCTCGCCGTGTGTTTCATACCTCGGTCTCCTCTCCCATCATTAATTCATGCATCATTCGCCACTGATGGCCAAGAGGAGGTGGCTGATGGGCGGATCAGATGTGGGGCAGCCTGGTGGGGCTGTAAACTTGTATCCTCAGGAGATGGTGTGATAATAAACCTGAGTGGCAGAGAGGTAATTTTAGGTGGGATCTGCCTCCAAGTGAAATGTGTTGTCAGAGCGCAGTGTTGCATGTGTGTATTTGCACAACACAGCGAAACCTGTTACATCAGCCTGAAAGGGAAATATTTACATTTTTCTCTGTGTGTCTCCCTCTCGGACTCTCCCCTCTCCCTCCCCGCTGCCTAGTTTGTCTCCACTTTATCTGCTCCTCTCAGCAGATAATGCCTTATCATCACATTTTGCCATTCCCTCTCGTCTCTGGTATTTTTCTCTTCCCTTGCCGCGTTATTCTATATTTCACTCCGATTCTCGCCCTTGCCTTCCGCCCCAGCATGTTACATGTTTTCCCTTTCTCTCACTCTCCACTTCATCTTTTAAGTAAATCTGACAAAGCTTAAAAAAAAAAGAAATTGCACAACCTTTCCTTCAGGACAACCTGCACTGATTCCCAGTGAAGGGAGTAATTTCACTAATGTGCCAAGAAGTTGTTGAACAAACGTGATTTTTGATTTTTCTGTGCGTGTGTGTGTGTGCGCGCGCCATCACCACAGCTGACGCTCGTCCTGCACAGAACAGGACAGAAAACAGAAGTTTGTCTCAAGTGGTCCTCTGGCTGCCCACCAGCCAACACGCTCAGTATGCAGCTCCCATCCTGAGAGAAGAGCGAGGCAATAGGCAGTAACCTTGAGGGGGCCATTGAGAGTAGAAGCGTAGTGATCGCAGATACCTATTGCAGCTCAGAGGCTGGAGAGCGGGCAGCTCATTGATTAATGCTGTAAACAGACCTGGATCTGCTTGTTTTTTGCCTCCGTTGCGGCTTAATGGATGGACCGTTTAGCTCTCAGGTCCCCGAGCAGCCTTGATTCACAAATCAGGGCTATAATGGAAAGTTGGGGGATAAAAAAAGGAGTTTTCAGAACCTCTTCCCTCCTGTGAAAGTTAAATCATGATAATGATATACTGAGATGACTGTGGTTCATGTTTTACAGCGTTACTCCAGAGATTATATCTAAACGCACTATATGAATACATTTTCTGAGGGCAAGGCCGAGGTGGAGAAATGCCTATCACAGGTTAAAGTATTTACTGTGGTGTGAAGTGTTATTTCCTGTTAAGTTAATAGAATTTGGAATGATTTGAGATGATCATTTTTTAATAAAAGAAGCAAACGGACTGTCAGTAATGCTCAAGGCGACTGTGGTGGATAAATGCACTTCAACAGTGTGAGGAAAGGTGGCATATCGACTGCACCTCACTGCCTTAATGTAAAGGTCTCATTCCTTTCAGTGTGAAACATTATTTGTCTTCATTAATACAGACAGCCAGTGGCCCGAGTGTACATTAAAGCAGGGCAGTGACAATCCTGTGAGGCCATGAGAAATCTTTTCAAAGGTGGAATTTAAGCGTTTGTAGAAAGATTTTCTGTGATGTTCTTTGTTTTTCTTTACTGAAAAAGATGTATGAAGTTTGGTTAGGAGTCTTCTTGCTACAGAAGTTCGAGCATACATCAGGAACACAGCGCATCCGGTGGGAAATGCAAAAATGTGTATTTTTATGCAGTCACAGCCTTAATGCTGAAAGAGAGGTGATTTAGAAATGAGCTGCCTTCAGTTTTTTACTCACCGCTTTCATTAAGGAAAGCAAGCTATGCATTAAAGTATTTTTACTTGGGGCTTTTATTCTGATGTGCGTGCTGAATCATGAAGAATTTGCAGCCAGTTTTTAGTTGTTTTTTTTTCTTATTCAGATCCAGTAGACTCTTTCTAGATGCGCAGTCGTGTTTCACTGAAGAGACCAGAAAGGGATCACAAAGACAAACAATGCCATACGGAGAGCAGGTAACAATGAGCTTGAATAATTGAGCAGGAGATAATTACAGAGGGGTAAATTTTTCCCACCTGTTGGGCTTTCTTCAACAAAGACAAACTCAAAGCGCCTTCCTTTCGTCTTTGGATCGTCGTCCGCTGTTATCCGTCTGTTCAATGGGTCCCTGAAGTTCCTTTTGTGATTGAAGTGTTTTAGTTTACCTTCTCCGTGCGCCTGCTTTACCTCCAGTCTGCTTTGTCTGTTTCTGTGTCGCCTTGAACTTGCTGCACTTGTTTTGTCCAAGGGACAGCTCGAAACCCAAAAAAGATATTCACTGTGATATAATGTATGGCAAGGAAAAGCATAAAATTTTTACATTTAAGATGGTGGAGCTTGTAAATTATTTGGCAAAAAAATGACTAAAATGAATATTAGATCATCATAATAATTGCAGATAATTTTTTCTGTCAATTGATTAATTGACGAATCAGCCAATCGCTGCAGCTCTACTTGTGTTCATGTTGCTGTTTCGCCCATTGAGGACATTTGTTATTTATCCAGAAAACCACCAAACAGACGGAAACCTTTTCTTTTTTCTTTCATCGCGCTACCACATCAACTGGTAATTTTCCGCCCTTTTCTCCACAAAATAGGTATTTTCCATCTCTTTATTTCCCTTTTGTCTCACCGGTGTTGTCACAGTGATGTTAGCACTTCATATCTTCGCTATCAGCAGCGGCGTAGCGGAGCGGCGGGCGCACAGTTCTGCGTTAATGTGCCCTCCCCACCCTGCCTCAGCGGTGCCGTCAACGCGTCTATGACTAAGCTGCTCTAAACCAGCCGAGAGGAGCTGTCAGGATCTCTCAGGTTCTGCGGCTCCCTCTCCCCGTGGTAGATGTAACTTCTGTTCCAGTCGCTGCCTTTTGTCATCTCTCTCTGCGTCGACGGCGAAGCTCGGGTTCGTCTCAGAGAGTCTACCCGGTGAAGACGGGTGGAGGGAAGTTTTTCACTGCAACCAGACAACTTTGGGCGTGAAACCAAAAGGTCCACGAACAGAACTTGCAGAGACTGCGAGAAGGCTCAAACATTTCAAATTTAAAAAAAAGAAAAGACCTCTTCGGTTTTGCTGTCAAATCAAAGGTTCTGCTTTGCAAAAAATAATCTTCCCCTCGCCTCACGCTCCTCCTGCAGCTCCACACATGAGGGCTGTTTAGTATTCGAAGTGCAAATGGAGTTTTACTGGCACCCTTCTCCTCTGTGCTCTCTCTGCTGCGTCCTATTTTCTGTACGTGTGTGTGTGTGTGTGTGTGTGTGTGTGTGCGTGCGTGCATTTTTATGTATATGCGTATCTCATCTGTACACCTGATGTGACATCCAGCCATCGTCCTCCTCCCACTGGCTCATTCCCTAAACCTGTCACACCTCTCCGCCCTCCTCCACGCTGACGGCGCCGTGGAGGGAGGGCCGACGAGTGGACGGGCGTACCGAGGCCCCCGGACGGCAGCGGCTGCTATGAATACAAAAAGCACGCTTCATCCGTTCTTTTCCATCCCTCTCTCTCCGCCGCTCGCAGCCTCACGACCTCCCCTCCACGTTACAGCAGTTTACACATCCTCCCAGCCGCCTGTCTTGTGTTTCTTTCCTTCCTTCTTTCCTTCTTTGCATGTGAGAGACAAAGTCAGTCCAGCAAGGAGGGAGTGGAAGGGACTGATGGAAGAGAGGAGAATGACGTCGCTGCTCATTCAGTGAATTTCTGCATCGCATTTACAGGCCGGCGAGCGGCAGAGCCCTCTAAACCTGCCCCAGATGTTCGGTGACACGGGCATTCCTCCACGCTGCACCTTCGCTAACGCCGCCGGCCGAGCCGCATTGCGGTAACGAACAGGCCAGCGACAGAGACAGCATTTCCAAATGAGCCATGCTCTCACTGGCAGGCGCCATGACTTGGCAGGCATGTTTAAAGGCAGCGGAGATGAGTGCGTGCTGATTCACCAAGACTGCCTCTTTCTCCTCGCTGAATGGTCCTGCTGCGTTGTCAGCAGCAGCGGCGGCGGTGTCTCCAGGTTGCTGCTGGCGGAAATGGACGGTGTACTTTAGAGAAGCGTGCACGCGCTCACTCACGTGCACACACAAACTCTCCTTCAGAGCCTCCTGCCCTCCTTCCCTCAGCTTGACTCCTAATTGGTCTCCCTCCGACAGTGAGCCATCCCCGCAGCTGTTTATCCCTTTTGAGATAAGATGAGGTCAGCTTTCAAACAGTGCATATGCACAACAGAGGCCAAAGCGCGGGAGCAGCTGTATCGCGAGGACCGATAACCTCCGCTGCTGTGCCACATGAATAGGGCTCATCCTTTCAGCCTTCCACCCATTTTACAGAATAATGCAAGTTGTTTAAACAGATTATCGCTGTTATTCCAGGTTGCCGTGTATAGAAAAGCTATGTTTCTTGCTGAAAACGGACACTCCACAGTTCGAAGAGAAGGAGTATATGTTTTAAGAGAAAAGTAATAGAAAGACAAATGGGTTCGCAGTCCGTGCATCAGCCAGCTTTCCCTTTCAAAATAAACTCCAAAACGCAATTTAGACCCGAGGTCATTAAGACAAGACAACTTCTACGAGAGCGTAAATCAGTGACGGACATTTGTTTCGTATCCTGTGCTGGGCTGCCATCAACTTCCTGATAAGAAGTATTTGTGTATCTGTGACGAACAGTGGCTGGGCCCTGTATCGCTGTCGGACCCTGATGTGTTTCAGGACAGACTGGTCAGGGGCCGGTTCACTCAGAGACTTCCTTTTTGCTTTCCTTTGCGTCCGTGCACGCAGCAGACAGAAATAAAAGCGGCGTAGTGGAAATGGACTGTTATGAATCAATACGCAGGTGCAGATGTGGATAGAGGGGATAGATGATCCGATAGCTGATTGAACCGGGTTTCCTCCAGATGCACACTCACTGCCCTCTGCGGAGAGCCTATTTGGGGACTTTGTTTCTGGCTGCTTCGGTATGAAATATCCCTGTGGCGTTGCAGCACAGGCAATAACGGGGAGTGGGGGGGGGGGTTGAGAGAAGAGGCAGCTGGCACGTCTCTGCCTCTGCAATCTTTCCTGAGAAGGATTCTCTTTTGAAGGATGTATTGGATTTAAACTGGGAGGGGAGGGGGAAAAAAGAGAAAAGGTTTAGAGAAAAGAAAATGGGGTCAAAGAGGGAGGTGTGCAGACAATGGGGAGGGAGAGGAAAGAGCGATAACGAGTGAGAATAGCAGGGAAAGAAACAGATTTTAAAAGGTAGGAACAGGACAAAGAGGAAGAGAAGGAGCTATAATAATCTCAGGGCGGAGAGCGGTTTTGTAACCATTAATCACGATGACAATATTGATTCTCTGTTGTGACTGTCTGAAATGATTCTGCACACTGTTCATCAAGCCGGCGACGCTCGCTGTTTCAGACTTACCGCACAGCCGGCATTTCCAATCATGTCTGCGGGTAACGAGTCTCTGTGATCTGCCTGCATATGTGCGTGCGCGAGCATGCGTGATAATGAAAAATTAAGGCACATCTGAATTGGTTTCCACTCCTTGGGCGCCTTTTGTGGCCAAACGTGATCAAGACGAGGGACGGCCTGCTTCCTTCGCCGCGCTTTTGAGCATCCTCTGTCATTTTTTCTCTCATTCCTCGCTCTGTCTCCTTCCAGAGGTAGCGCTGTTTTGACTTACCTGCATTCAGGTAAGTCAATTTATTTCCGAGGGTGGTGATAAGACAGAGACGGATCGCCTGTCGGTGCAGTGCGGACTTGCACACCCCTCCGTTCCTCCAGTTGGGATCTTTCTTTGCACTCCGGGTAATAAATCAGCTGAAAAGACTCAATCTCAGAGTTCAATCTCCTGGTCGGTTGCGGTGCTCCATACTTGGCCCCGTGCCCACGCTGATGGACCTTCGTCAATACTCATTCAGCCAGCGCAGCCCACTCAGCTGTTTAGTCGTGGTACTCCACCTCAAAGAATCGATTTTCAGGGGGGCCCGTCCTGCTTCGCGCCCGTGACAACATCTCGTATCAAACGGATATAAAGCCCGTCGCCCTCCGAACACACCTTCGCAGTAACCACCTACTCAGTCGGCTGCTGGTGTTTCTGCCAAACCTCTGCACGGGAGCGGTGAGAGCGTTTCAAGTCTGACCACAGGAAGCTCCCTCACTCCTCTTTTTATGTCTTTTTTTTTTTTTTTTAAAGAATAAAATGAAACATGATGCTTGATTTAGGATCAGGTTAAAACCTCTAAATTGAGATGCATCATTAGTTTGAGTGGACACGAGCCGGGGGATCGTGACAAACTGCACGAAATCACTCTTAATGACAGCCTGACGCAAAGTCAATCTGAAGACGCGCTCATCCCGACGTGGACGCGGGAGGCGGCCATCTTCTCGCTGGGTTATTAATGCGTCGCGTGCTCCACGGCGAGATGTCGTGCTCTGTGGAGATAAGCCTCCCTGAGCGTCCTCATTAGAATTCATGGGTGTCAGGATCTCGGGCCGGCCAATTTAGCTTGCTTTGCTCCTTAGCTTCCTTAACAGGTTATTGATCGGGTCCAATCTCATCCCCTGTTAAGGCGGCCGACGCATCCGGAGCCGCCGCCTGCGCTCAAGGGCCTGATCTTTATGAAAAGTCAAGGGCAGCAGGAGGACATCTTGCTCACAGGGCTCGTGGATCGCGGCTCTTCACTCGCGATGTTCCGCCTTTCGTGGAGGGCGCGACGCGAGCTCACAGTGATTGTATCTGTGTTGACGGCCTGGCTTCTCAGTATTCTGCTCGTGAAATACTTTTTCTCATTTTCTGCTAATAAGCCAATCTCGGGACGCAGATTCTCAGAATCTTTCAGCCGCTGAAACGAGAAGAGGGCTCGCACTTGCGAGCGTTTGTTTTGGTTGTCAGGTGTTTGCCTTAGCTTTTTTTTTTTTTTTCCTTTCAAAACACACACACACACAGTGACAAATTCGCCCCCGGGGCTCCTGCAGCAGCGTTGCCTGCTCTCCGAGGCCTCAGAGCAAATTGACTCAAGGGATCACATGCGCGTTACTCACTGTTTTTAAAGTAAGCAGACGGACGTGTCTCTCTGCAATCCTGACGTTACTGTGATGTAATCGCCGGAGTATCCACTGGCACCAGTCATTCAGGCCTCGCCGTACAATAGCAAGGTGGATTATTTGAACAGCTTTCAGATATAAAAGTTTCTACGGATGAAAAAAAAAAAAACTCAGCCACTGAAGGAGAGGCTGCGAAGAAAAGTCTGTCCTCCTCAGCTGGAGAGGTTTTCTGTAAGTGGAGTACCATCACCTGCTTCAGGGGTCATGACCAGGTCGTGACGTATTTATTTAGGGCAGCGATTTTTGTGCATTACCCGTCGACCCTTTGACCCCGCAGTTCAACATTTTGAGCCACCAGTGGACGGCCGAGCTCTCGCCATCCTTTCCAGGGATGTTTGTGTTTGCCGTTCCCGTGATCACCTTCAGCAGAGTGTTGTGTTATCAGCGTATTTTCTGATAAATATTGTCACTGGTTTTGGCGCCATCAGCGCTCTTTTTTTTCTTTTTTCTAGGGCTCATTCCAACAGCAGAACAGTTTGCTCGGCCGCACCACCCCATCGCTGTAAAAAAACGTTTCCAAAAACATCTGCATGGATGATGCGATGTGAAAGTTTTATTGCGTAACGATTCAGGGCGGCGTAACGACAGCGCGGTTTGAAAACGTTCCTCGATATCTGCGGTGGTGCTTTGGCAAAATACCGCGCTGTTGTCAGCAAACGTCCTGCAGGAAGGCTCTGAGTGCTCACCCGGGAATGGCGATCATGTGAGGAATGCGGTTATTTTGGATTTGTTGAGCGCAGGAAGAGCTGCTATGAAGTTTCACCAGTGTATTGTTACCAACAGGTGCTTGTTCTGGCAGACGTTTCGCATTGTTTCCATGTCTCTCCCCCCACCCCTCCGATAGGATATCATGGTGAGAACTTCCACTTCAAGAAGGCATTTGCTTCTTTTATCTTCAGCTTATGTCATTATCACACAACTAGAATAATGCTTAAAGTTCACATTTGAACCACTAGAAATGCACCGAGTTGGATTAATGACACAAATTTAATCACCTCAAAAAATCTTCAGCAAATGTCCATATTGATTGTATTTTTTTCTCCTCTTCCTGTTCCTCAGATGCTCCTGTCCTGGCGTGTGTGTATGTGTGCACGATTTTTCTGTCTAAATCTAAATCAAAACTGCATCAGGTGTCACTCAAGGCCCATCATTTGTAAGGCAGCCATTCATCATACCCCCCGTGCGCGTCCTGTAAATGAAAAGTGGTTTCGACTTTGGGATGGCCTCGAGGTCTCTTGACTTATTATGATTCCAGTCGAGCTATCACGCTGACACATCTCCCCAGGAAAATCGCTCTCAATCGGCCCATTCACCAAAGAGGAATGCGGCCCGACTGGTGGCACCGTAATGCGGTTGAACAACCTGTTTTCTCCTTTTGGTGTGTAATAAAACAAACAAAAAAAAAACCAAAATGTGTTGAAACATCTTGAAGCGTCTCGGATGACCTGATGTCACCAGGCCTGGACTCCATCTAAAGCGTCTTTTCACCGCAGACTAATTATAGAACTAGATTGTCGAGTCCCTCGGAGAGCCGCTAACTGGGCAAAGAAACTTGAGGAAAGAGACTGGCTCGAATCTGTTGACTTGAAAGGCCTAAATTTTGGCTCTGGGACAGGGAGTCGCCTGGAGCCTGGTCTGAGGACGGCTGGTGGCCAGACTCGCCCCACGCTCATGATACCAGACTTCCTCTTGACTGGCCCGGGGCTTAGCAGGGCTCTTACGGGATGGCGTTGCTGCTGTCTGTGTGCCCAGGCTGCCTAAGAGCCTGTGTGTGTGTGTGTGTGTGTGTGTGTGTGTGTGTGCGCAGCTCACACGGATTCAACACTTCTGTTGACAGGCGCCGCAACTAGGTTGAGAACACCCACGCAGGCACAGGCGAGGGTGTCCGGCATATGCGCGCGCACACACACACACACACACACACACACACACACACACACACACACACATGCACAAGTGATGGATAAAGTTCAGATTCTGCCTGACAGCCCACCCGCCCGCCCGTTGACCTGCGCGACCCCTCACAGCAGTTTAGCACGAGACAGCTCCAGGACTGGACACATGGGAGCGAGAAGGAGCACGTTCCCCTTGTCATGAAACAGGCGGCCCGTCTTGTTTTTCGGCGCCGCGAACACGACGTCCCACGTGAGCTTGTGTGTTTTATGCTAATGTGACGGGCTCTGCGCTTGCTTTGCAAATAGTACTCACTGGAGTGTGCGAAATGAAGGTGTTGCCTCTCTAATGACCATTTGTGGCAGAAAATTGCCTCTTTTTTTTTTTTTTTTCCAAGTAGAAAAACATGAATACAAGATTGTCTCTGCAGTTTGGATTTGAAGTACAGTTGTGCTGCAAAAATTGTAATTCTGTGGTCAGCGTCCAAGGATCTCTGCTTCGTACAAAATAGTTAGTCACTAGCATTTAGCATTGTTGATTCATTTTGCTGCACACGCTTTTAATAGTTGAATGAAGACAGGGTGCCCTCCACTATCCCCAACATGCATGAAAGGAGGAAAAATCGAACCACCACCTAAACATGCAACAATAAGAATTTCTGCAAAAATGGAACTGTCAGACATAAAAATCAAGCAAAGGAAAAAGCACTCAACGGCAATTCATGGCAATATGTGACACTGTGGCATCGCTTTCTCTCTCCCTGACACCTGAACGCCTGCTGAAATAAGATAAGGGCTGAGGCGGTGGATCTCTATCGCGCACACACACACACACACACACACACACACACACAGACACTCAGAGGGTGTGATTGTGACTTAAAAGCCGCTGTGGTTTCTTTCAGCGATGCAGCTGATGACTTTATCCCCCTCTGCCGTGAGTCACGCATCCACTGAACGGCAGCTTGTGGACAAGAGGGGTTCTTTTGTGGCCGCGAGACTCACGCTGACTTACAGGAACTTTTACATCTGAGACGCTGCTCGTGGCGGGCGGTCGTGCCGCGGGGTGACCACGACTCTGAGAAAACGGCAAACACACCAGAGTTAAAGGACAATCTAATGTTTTTCCCATGTTTTAGTCCATTAACCACATTACTAACTAATGACTGTTTGTCACTCGTTAGTCATTTCTAGATTTTTTTCCCCACTTTCTAGGTGGCGATCGGTTTTCATGAATTTCACCTTTTGACTTTGACCTCTTTTTTTTCAAAAACTCTCAAGCAAACCAAACAACAACAACAAAAAAGAAATACAGTGACAGGCTAGAAAGTGAAAAACAGATCCAATGTTCAAACAGTGAGCAGCAGCGGGTGTGTTTTTTAGAAAATGATGAATTTGTCTGTTTGTTTTCTTGCATTAAATAAGTCGCAGCGTCGCTCTCAGCCCTCTCGCACACAACGCTGCCCCGTTCAAAGAACGCAACGATGGTGATGAAACGATTCCTGCTGTGTGAGCAATCAGTCATTTATTCTTTTCATCTATCCCTTTTAAGGACGGCGGGCATGAAAAACGTCACCGCCGTCCTTAAACGGAGCGAGCAGAGGAGAGTTTGAACAGCCCCGGCCTGCGCGGGTCCCCCATACCTGTGTTTTCTCTTCCATCGCATCCCTTCTGTTCTCTCGGCGCTCTGTTTGTTCCAGCCATCTGTTTGTTTACCTTGATTTATTGCCCCTTTTTTTTTTTTTTTTTATCTCCATGCAACACTGAGCGCCGCCGCTACGATATGCAAATATATGACCAGCTTTGTCTCCGGCAAATAACGGCGCGAATCCAAGTTTGCATGAATAACTGATGAACGAGACTCGCGGAACAAGGCCGAGATGGAAAAAAAAAGCTTGACTTTCGGCGTAAATGCCGGCGAGCTGTTCGAGGGCTGACTTGAAGTCCGTGATTTACAGATTGTTCCTAACCTGCTGTTTTCACTCTGATCCTTGGCGCTACCTTTTTAGAACCGGAAACACATTCAGCACTCCCCCTCCCACCCGAGTGCTTTGACAAATGAAGCTTCGCTGAACTAGATAGAACTTAACATACACGCATATTATACACACGTGTCCTTAAGATTCCCCAGAAGCCCGCTGTTATTCGGCTAATGATCCCGCTCGGCGTCCACGCAGTTGCTATTATTGGGATGTGCTCCTGTTCATCCATCATTGGCTGCTTGGTGATGCGGGGTGGCAGGGCGCACAAGTGGCCCTGCGTTTCCCTCCTCCCAGCCCTCTGTCAAAACCACCTCCCTTCCCCCGCCCCCTTCCTCCCTTTTTTCTCTCTTTTTATCTCCTCTGCCCTCCTGTTTTGCTCTCGCTCATCTACGGACGGTGTACATGGGGGACTGGCTAAAGTGGAGCAGGCTTTGTACTCCTCAACTGTGTGGCTCTATAGCGCTTGCCTCAAAGGGAAGCGGGTCCGTTCATGGGAAGGGGAACAATGCCCCCTAATGAAATGCATGCAAACATCGTCAAAACATGCCACGTTCAGTGGACCCACACTGTTGTTTCTTGATCTGAAACCAACCAACGACTTCCCTCTTAAGTTGGTCGCAGCGGCACGGCGAAGGGCGTCCTTCAGGCTCAGGGGGTGAGCGGGGGCAAATAATCCAGCTTGCTCCACATCCTCAGTCTCATGTAAAACTCCTCTACGCCTCCCCCTTTGTCTCCATAGGGAGTCCTGCCTAGTGTGTAAAACTAGCCACACTTGTTTGTTGGTTTCGGGGGAGTTTCTGAGCAGTATTGTATTTCCAACCGGAGCCTGTTTTTCCAGATCGAAGGTTGATGATGTTTGCGTGTTAGTCGCTCCACTTCTCTTGCAGATTGGAGGCGGAGGTTTTCCTGTGGCCCGGAAAAGCCTGCTGCTGGTGACGCTTTACTGACGGGAGCGCATTCCACCTGTTGCCGTCTTCGACGGCCTGTGCGGCCGCTGACAGTTTCGAGGAGGAAAGTATCGAGTCGCGCTGCCTCCCGATCAAACGGTATCAATTACGCCTGCCGACATCCAAGCCCTGGGAATGGGTATATGGTATATTCTCTTTCTCCCTTTAAAGATTTAAAGAGAAAAGACTGGCAGTGCATGGTTTAAAATGACACAGAGGCCTCGCTCACCTGAGGACAGGTTAACCGAAACCTCCCAGACCATCATGCAGTCGCGCCGTGTAAGACCACAGAGTTCTGGGGTGTGAGCCCAGAGCACAAATGAATGCTGCTGGGGGTGTGTTAATGTGTGCAGTACACGTGTGCGTATGTGTGTGCACAATGCTGTGAAAGAATAGGGGAGCAGGGGGGAAGACAGTGCAGTGAGACCAATTAGGGCCGTTCCTTGATCTCGGTCCTACAGGGAATCTCTCTGGGAGCGAGGTCTGACTTCCTCTTTGGCAACGCAGCGCTGCAGCTGCACACGCACGCCTGCACGGGCGCACACGCGGACACGCTTGCTGCAGTGTGAAATGATATTCTGTCAAGTCATACAACCCTAAAGCTTTGTGGCGTTCTCTGTTTGTGATCAGTTGTCGAGTCTTCGAGTGTATTTTTCTTCTGCATCTCTTTGATCTGCCTCACATCCAGTATTCTCTCATATTTTTTTTTCCCGTTATTAAACCTGCTCCGAGGTGCCTTGCTAGTCTATTTTAAACCTTCCTTGCCAATCCCGTGGAATCAAAGGCCATTTGATGATTCATAAATAATATATTTCCTTTTTGTGACGCCGCTGTTAGTCGCGGCACTTGATTTATGATGAATTGTTTGCACCGGCGAATCATTCAGAAACAAAATCTTGACGAGCGATGGAGCTGTATCTAACTGTGAGATGACAATAATAACTCTGCTCCGAGACAGTAATGTTTGCCTTTGTGTTCGCTAGGTAGCAACAGGGGTGAACGCTCTGGTGCATGAGAAATGAATGCCTTTTGGTGGAAAGGGGCGCCTCGGGAAACTCTGTAATGAGGACGAGGAGGCATTTGACATTCTCTGTCGCAGGCTACAGGCTGTTACAATCCAGCGCAGAGGTAGAATAATGGTGGGGAATGGGGGAAGAGGGGAACGATGAGGAGGAGAAGGCACGAAAGAGGGAGGAAGGGACTACAGGGGAGGGAAGAGAGGAGGATTAGGAGGGGGAAGAGGCCTCGGCTAAGCCCTGCGCCCCATCTGGGAGGAGATGAGCCACGCTGTCTGTCGGCTGCGGGGAGGGAGGGCTGAATTAAGTCATCAGCAGCTCCACCGAATTACGGCCAATTGCAGATAATGGCTAGTCGGAAATGTCACAACAATCATTTGTTGATTGGCGCCACTCCAGTCGCTCAGTGGTGCCTGTGTCTTGCTGGGTCATTAAGCTGGAGAGCAATTGTCGCCGGACTCTGAACTTCAACGTGTGCGCGCGTTCGTCCGGGGACGCGGATGCACGAAGACGCGTGCTGGTTGGCCATAAATTCACGTTCACCACATCCAACCTGAAGCCCTTGAAATTTCCTCATCGGATTTCAGTAGCGATGGCTGTCTTGAAATGAGTGTGTTCGTGGCTTTCCGTGTGTGCGTGGGCGGATGCATTCACGCGTTCGTGTTCCTACATCTTCTCAAAGTCCAAGTCTCGGATCCAAGCAGTCCTCAGTTTATTATTGCTCTCCGCAGTTCGGCCCCTGATGTATTTATTATCGAGCGCGATTGCGGCACGATATTAAATTAAAAGCTTAATTGCTTTGGAAGGGAATAGTCGCCTGCGGCAGTCGAGTGGCCGACGACGTGTTTACCCTCAGATTACCCTCGAAAACAGGCCTCGCGAGCGTCGGGTCCTTTTTGCAAGCGAGATAGCGCAGCCTGGCAAAATATCCCCGTCTAAACCTGACTCACTCCTTCAACATCTCAACTTTTCAATCTGCGTTCAGCAACTTCATTTTGAAACATAAAAAGACCCGTTTTGCACTTTTAATCATAAACATTTTTTTTTAAATAATCATGCACCTATTTATTTGAAATAACACACAGTACTTCCTTTGAAGAAATTCCCTCCACTGATTAAGAGTCTGGACTTTGCCCTCTTTGACAAACAGCCTCACTTCAATGGGAATATCAATGTTTTGGGATTAGCCTGTGCCTGCACAGCATGAGGGCCGCATGTGATTGTAAATTTAATGTGCCCGCCGATCGCGACAGATTACCTCTGACCGGTCGAGCAGAAGTCAAGCATGTGATGGTTTAAGTCGGCCCGCTCTGCGCCGGTCACATGCCGGGCACCCGGTTTGAGCCGCTGCCCACGTGGTGCAAAAAAACACACAGTGGCGATATTCTCAAACGCCGCTGCACCGTGGCCGCATTAAGACCGGATTCTCTTTGAAGGCGGTCCAAGTTATACAAAATCCCATTGGTGCAATGAACCTGTTTGTTTGAAGTGGTTGCGCTTTGAAATGCCTCATAAGAGACTTTGACTCGAGAGCTGTCTCTGTCAGAAATGCCGAGGTGAAGAGTTGAAAGGAAGTGAGACTGTTTTTTTTTTTTTTTGATGGTGTTCCTTCAAAAGTCCTGCTTATCGTAGCTGGCATTGCGCGACACGTTGAGGGACAGGCAGGGAGCACGGCGGCCTTGATGAATAAAAGTTTGTATTCTTTTCTAAAAACCTGCCATGCATTGTGTGTGTGTGTGTGTGTTTGCGACTGATTTTCAGACCTTTTTATCTTCATGAATATTCTTATAATGACTTTAACGCTGCTCATTTAGACCTCGCTGTATGTTAATCTTGAGCGCCTTTAAGTGCATGATTCATCAAATGTGCGAACAATGGAGTGAAGTGAGATTAGTTAGTCACTTTTAGTTACACCTCACGCCACTCTGCTCCGCTGCACTCCCTGTGTGAGCTTGGCGGGGGGGTGGTGCCGCGTGGTGGCAGCCAAAGAGTCACTCCGGCTGCCTTTGGGCCAAGATCTCTTCCCTCAAACGGGGTTAGAAGTTTTCAGAGCTCGGGGGTGTTATTATTCATTCAAAGTAATTACACAACTAAAGGAAATATCTCTCCTGAGAAAGGGAGGGAACCAAGGGTGGGCTAATGGAGCCTATTGTTCTCCTGATCCATGTTCAGACTTTGCGGAGGGAGGAAGCACTTTAGAGGAGTGTGTGGGTGTGTGTGTGTGCGTGTGTGTGTGTGTGTGTGGAGGAGGAGGGCTGGCTCAGGCAGGAGGAGTTCGGGGTTGTGTGAGGTGCCGTGCGTGCCTGGCCCGGCCTCGTCTTGGGGGTCAGGAAGAACAACAGGAGTGTGTTGTGCTGCACTCTGTTGGAACCCAGCTGGGGCATTACTTAACCCGCACACACACATACACACACACACACAGACAGACATACTTTGTTGTAGTTCAGTGAGCACAGTGCCAAGTCATTGTTAAGTGAACTATGGATTAGTATGTGTTTGTGTGTGTGTGTGTGTGTGTGTGTGTGTGTTTGTGTGTGTGTGTACATATTGGAGGGAAGGCCTTAGATGTGCGCGAGTCAGTCGTGTCTGTTCGTCGGAAGTAGCCTCATCTGTGAGCAGCCGCAGTCTGTGTGTGTTTCAAGTGTGCGCTGTGTGGGAACTGATGCATTAACGTTGCGTGCATTACCTCGGCTCTCTGTCTGTGTTAGTGTCTCTCTCGTCTCACTGCATCATTTGCCCCCACCCCGTATATTTGCGCCTAATAAATCCCAAAGGGAGTCCGCTCACGTAGAAAGGCGGAGCGGAAAGAGGCACGCGCATTTTTCGACCGCAGTAGTACGGCAACAGGTGCGCGTGCAGGTGTGTTGATGAGGTCTGTCCGTGTTAGGCGTTTGCGTGGTCAAACAATCTGTACGTGCATGCTCAGCAGAGGCAGCTGCAGACAAACGTCTCCAGACGTTTTTTCTTTTTTTCTTTTCCATCCAGATTCTTCTTGTTTCCTAACAGATCTCCCAGGCCGTTCCCACTCCGAGCCCTTTTTTTTTTTTTTCCACGCATGCCTCAGTGCTGTCTCGCACTCTGCTCCCTGACGAGCGTCTCTCCGGAGACGGGTTAAAGCCAAATGTGGAGCTGTGTTGAAACACTATCCCTGCAGCACTTTGTCTCTGATGGCTTGAAACTTGTGTGGGAACATTATGATTTGCCACACAGACATACTTACACGTGTTCACCGGTCTGCGTGTGGTACTCAGAGTCAAGATGCATGCAGGGGAGGCCACATGGAGCATCATGAGTAAGGAAGAACGAATGTGTTGAGCTAGCACTAGAGAATGCACAAAAATACGGTGAAACGTACACAATGTGATGGGTGGTTGCTTAAATATAGTCTAAGTAACCAAAACTAAAACTCTGCCAGACCTTAGAAGAGAGAAAGGGACAGTAGGAAGTTGATTCAGGTGTTGCTCATCCTTTTGACTCAATCCGCCTCCCACGCAGGTGCAGGAAACACAACAAAAACACCCGAGCGGCCACAAACAAAGCGGGAGGTGTTGTCGATCGGCGTCCCAATGTGCGTGCCGCTCCCCCACGCAGAGCGGCATCGATCAGCGGCGGCGCTCTTAAGTACCGACCAGTGTTGCAGTTGCTGGCCCGTCGGTCGATACTGCATCACATTTTGCCCCCCCCCCTCCCTCCAGAATCCCCGGTGATGCAGTTCTGCTGAAGGGCAGAGCAGAGGTTACGGGCCGGTGTTGCAGTTAAGGCAACATGAGATGCACAACCCGGCGCTGACCTCTGCCAAGCCGCAACATGATGTAACGCGGCCAAAGGCGAAGCGGTACACCCGTCTTTGAAATGATTTTTTCATGATTTACCCAGAGACCTTTGCTTGTCTTCCTGCGCCGTGCCCTCCCTCAGTGCCTCTGCTTTCCCCCCTACCCTCGCCTCTCCCTCTTGATTGTCAAAAATACCGAATGTATCGAATCATGAAATGCTCCTCCGCCTTCCACCCAGCTTTTTTTCAGGGTGCATGCAGCCGCTCTGACATCTTTATCTAACGCCGCCCAGAGCTTCCCAGAGCTGTCAGCCCCCGCCTCAGCCTTTTTGTCCTCTCGCAAGATGGTAGCAATCAAGTCGAAAGCCTCTATTTGAACCCCCTTTTCTTCTCGAAACTTGGGCGCTGTTTGGATACCGACTTTATGACGCTTCGGTCACTTTGTGCCGCGTGGAATCCAAGCGCCCGGCGGGGGGAACAATCAGCGGGAGAGGCGCTGAGCATTCCTCAAAGTGCATGCCTATGAACAATAGTACTTTATGTTTGTCCAAGCTCATTGTGCAGCGCAAGTGTCAGTGGAAAAACAGGGTCTGTTGCTAGAAAGCACAGAAATCAGTCAGAAGCCTTTCTTTTGTGTTTTTTTTTTTTTTTTTTAGCATATGTTTTGCATCGGTCAAGGCTCTTGTAGTTGCTAAGTGACCACTGAGGGACTGTTTGAAGCGTGGCCTGGCGTTAAAAGTCGAAGCGTTTCCCCCATTCCTTACACCGAGCGCTAAGAAATATGCAAAGCTCCGAGCGCACGTGCAGCAGTATGTCACTGATGAGGCTGCTTCTCGCTGCCGTTTTGTTGTAATGCATGCAAATGTGACAGAGGGTAAACACAGCTCAGCTCATTTTAACCTTTGTTTTTTTTTTTTTTGCAATAAAGTATATTTACATTTGTAGTGCTGGTGTAAATTGAGTTAAAGTGGGGATTGTAATAAAAAGTACGATGCGTCAAGCTACAGCATGAAGGCTGTAATTGTTGAGGGGGGGGGGGATACAATATGAAGGCTCCTTACATTTGCATACGCAGTAAAATATGGACTTGAAAAGATTTGTTTGTTGCATATTCAGAATGTGTGTAACAAAAGCTGGTATTGATGTTCGGTGCTTTTCAGCTTCATTGTAATGAGAAAAAACTAATTTGCAAGCTGCACTTTGATGTCAGCAAATTGATGAATTTTTCAAAGAAACACATCTGGACGGACATCGTGCCTGAAAGCCCGAATCTCACCCGGCTAAATTGGTCCCCAGACGTCGTGATGGGACCGGATCGATAAAGCCGCCACCGGGTTCTTGCTTTGTTTCGTTCTCGTGGTGAAAATGCCGCTTCCACTGTTTGCGGTGGTGCTACATGGGTTGTATTGATTCCTCTTAAAAGTGATTGTGCGAGATAAACAAAAGAAAATAGGCTTTAGTACTCCACTACCGTAATCTGATCTACTGTATGCGCTGCTCGAATTTCAGTCTGTGTGATCGTAACAAAAAGAAAACCACACACATCGGAGAGGTTTTTCCACATGAGATAAAACTCATTCTCCCGCTCCTCTCTCAAGTGTAACCAGATATAACCGCCACCTTCGAATCCTCAGCCTCCGGCTCGCAGGCTCGCTTATCTTAACCTCTGCTGACCCATCCCTCTTCAGCTCTTCTCTCAGCCCGTTATGTTTCTGAATCGCCCCACACCTCCACACCCCCCACTCGAGGCTTCACGAGAGCGCCGACCTCGACCACTCGAGAAGCGTCGCCTGGGATTTGTGTGACCAGGTGCGGATGAAAATAAATCTGTGGTCCTATGGTCGATAGATTTTTAACCATGGGAGCTCGTGTAATCAAGAAAATCGTACCTTCCTCCGGTTACACTGTTTAAGTACAGCGTGTTCACATCTTGTGCTCAAGGTTGGAAACGGTGCACGCCGGGAATGTACAAGAAAACAATGAGGCGTCCGTTCTTTTCTTTTTTTCCCTTTAGAAACATGATAGAATGCTGTTAAATCGATAACGCCAGCGGCCTCATCTAATAGAGTTTATCACACGTGAAACAAAAGGCCCATTAGGTTGACATCCGTCATCGCAGATAAGATATCAGTCTGCCATCTCCGCCAACGCCAAGGTCACAGTGCGGCGACCTCCGGAGCTCGAGGCGCCAGGTCACAAACGTCAATCCGGGCTCACCGCCGTCTAGCCACCCCCACCCCCCCCCCCACGATGCAATTTGCCCGAGACGCAGCTTTTATTGCTGCAGGTTGCCGTCGAGTAAGGCCTGCCACACGAGCAGAGATTGGAGGGGTCGGATGGGAAACGAAATGGAAGAAGAGAAGTAAGAGACGAGATGAAATGAGGTGCAGTGGACGAGGGTGCGAGACGGCAGAAGGGGAGAGCGCGAGACTGTAAAACCAAAGAGGCGACGACCCCCGGTGTCTGCGGTGGTGTCAGGTCTCATCAGGTCGACTCTCTCCGTCGTCTTCTTTCTTCCCACCTCTTCTTCTGAGATAGGAGAGGCTCAGTGTTTGTATGTGTGTGCAATGAGATGGAAACAAACTTCTTCCTCCTCTCTTTCTTCTTCTTCTTCTTCTTCTTCTTCTTCTTCTTCTTCCCTCATGGCCATGTTATTCATTCATTCATTCACTCATC
>JAOXYL010000050.1:19752555-19763834 GCA_028564955.1 Terapon puta | reverse complement strand
GAAATGTAGAAATGTCAAAGCCTTACATCATCGCCCGAGCTGGAATGCGTCTCCGGCTCACGCTCGTACGCATTTGATTCGACCCTGAAAGCGCGAACGAGCCAGTTTTCTGATTGTTTTGTTCTCCGTATCGACTGAGCTGTGAGTTGTGGCTGAAAAGCTCTGACAAGCCAAGGTCCCCGCGTATCTTCGCTTTCCACAGAGCTCGGCGAGAGAGCGCCTGTGTGGGTGAGGATGCCGGAAACGCTCCGTCACCGCGATTTCAAACGGACTTGCGATGTAAACGGTGGGATGAAACGGGTGAGGCCGACAACGTGGACAGACGACGTGGAGCACATCACGGCTCACCTCTCCCGCCACCTCAGACGCTCACGCTATAGAGTCTCTGTTTGCTCGGCCTTCCACGGGCCGCTGCTCCCAGACCTAATCACTTTTTAGCCGCTCATCTGAACCCCCGAGATCACAGGGCGGGGCAGGTCCTCTCGCCAGGATCAGAGGGAATTCTTCCATTTTGTCAAGTAAATGTGTCATTTCATGATGTTGCCTGGACCAGAAAATCCCGCCAGAAAGGGGCAACATGGCTGTGCGTATGTTTCGATAGATGGAGGTGAGAAAATGGCCTCATCTGATGAAAACAATCTTGTTTTTTTAAAGCTCGTCCAGTGTCTGAATGCTGCACAGGATGTTTTGATGATTGTGACTTTGAAAGTGGAGTTATTCATGTCACGCAGTAATCTGTGCCCGCTCGTGTTTGACTATCCGACTGTTCTCTGAATTTCCACTTGATCCAAGGACTTCGCACATAGATACCAATGTTTATACAGCACAGTGTTGGATTTCACTCTGGGGGTGTGTACCGTGCATGCGACAAGCATAAACAGGGACCTCGCAGAGGAGGAAAACGGCTCCGTAGCTCTACGAGAGGTCGAAAACTCCACGGGGAATCTTTAATTATATTCCCCTGCTGTAACTGTATTTACTTTGGAGTCTTTTCATTTTCAGCAACACACATCTAGCAGAGTCTTTCTTCAGCTTCCTTAATGTTGTCTTCACTTTCAACAATCCCCGCCGGCATCAGTAACTTGTAGGAGGAAAAAAAAAAAACTCAAACTCACCACGGCTCCCTGCGTGGTATCTCTGTCGCTGCTCTTTGTAGCACGGGGGTGTCACCGAAATGGACTTGTGTTTTTTTGTGCACAGTCCAACGAGCGTTGCTGATGCTTGTGTTTTCTCCACCTGTCCGCATGCGTCCGCAGCTTTCACTGTCAGATCATTTTGGCGAAAACAGTCTTATCAACGTCTATTATGATGGATCAGCTCTCCAGCAGTGCCTCATCTTTGCAGCTGCATTACCATAATTAGGCCTGTTAGAATGCGAGACGTTTGCCAGTGCTCCCCCCGCGCCCGCCGTCCCCTCTAACCACCCGTGCCCTTTGTAGTTTCGAAGAATTCACCCCGCGCCCGACCCCGCCGAGGCATTAATTACCATCTGAGGGGCACGCCGTTGTGTCTTATCTCGCTCCGGCACAAGGACGCGCCAAGACAAGTCGTGGCATTTTTGGGAAGGTCATTTCTCAGAGAGCAAAAAAGAAAAAAAAAAAACAGATGAGAGCAACATCCTGTGAAAGGCCACGATACAACGCCACATCTACAGCTGACGCTTTTTTAAAAAGTCATTGTATCCCAATTAAACACTCTTTGGCATTTTTTGTGCGTCGGCGAACTGCGGGCCCCGCACGCTTGGCCTTGACCTCCACAGTCAATACGTGTCTGAGTGGGCGAGCACAACGCAGACGCCCATCCATCACGAGCACGCCCTGCACTTCACTCATCTCACCACTTAAATGTGGACTTGCGTCAAAATGATGCGTGAGAGCGCTGTGAATGGCTGCTGACAGGCTGATTGGATTAAGTGTGTGTCTGTGTCTTTTGCGCAGCCATTGACAATATATTTATTTACATATGTGTGTGTGTGTGTGTGTGTGTGTGTGTGTGTGTGTGTGTGTGTGTGTGTGTGTGTGGAGGCGAAGGAGCTTCAGATTCACATGTCTAGAGGGAGGATGGGTTTGTTTGTAAAGTGGAGGTTGTTAGGCAGGGAATAGCGGCTCACATGGAGACCTTGAGTGTGTAACAATGAGTAATCGTGCGAGCTGCAGGTGCAGCCAAACATCCAGGTTCTTACATGCCCGGCTAAGACCCCTTCCTTCCGAGTTTCCTCATTTTAAAATTCACCCCGTGGCCTGAGATTTTTTTTTTATGTTTTCCCATGTCACAGTTGGCAATCACACCTCTAGCCTTTTTTTCCTGGCTGGATGTAGATTAAAACCAGAGAAGGACAAGCTGCACATTCAGGTGCGTGCGATTGCAACAGCAGCTCTCGCCACGACGGCTTCAACCAAATCACGGCTCGCGCATTAAAAATCGCTTGCGTGTATTTTTGGCTCTTAGTCTGTTTTCTCTTTCATACTCAAAACATCCCACCACTTTTTCTTTTTCATGTTTTTTCTCTCTCTGAGCCATCTTTTGCCACGGTGAATGTATTCATCAGCATTTCCTTTGGGTTATGTGTGTAGGATGACAAGAACATTTATTATATTTGTCATCTTTGTTCTTAAACGGCGGTCCAAAAAAAGAAGGAGGCAGCGGCCTTGGAGGGGAGACTGCGTGCTCGCGCAGTCGTGACGAACACGCCGAAGTGATTGAAACAGAAATTCTTGCCATTTCCTCTCATTGAATGTCTTATAGAAATGTGTCAGTGTGCGATCTCCGTCACACCTTCGGGAGTAAAGCTCATCAAGTGAGTCTTTCTTTAAACTATGAAGAAATGAATAACTGAGTGTAGCTCATTTATTAAAATAAAAAAAAAGCTGTAAACCTGCAGAAGCATCCCCATATTTTCCAACATTATGTGTCAGATATCTCCCTCCCTTTTACTATCAAAGATGGTGAAAGAGTGGACCTGATTCTTATCAGGCAGTTCTGGGTCAGCCTCTCCCTCCCGTATTCGCTCGTGTTTGTTCTCAGTGGGGTGAATAGAGGATGTTAGTCAAATACACCCACTTCTAAACCAGGCTGGGGGAACAATGAGGACATTGTGCAGTAGCGGAGTCGCTGTTGCTCCTTGACCACCTCTTGTTTGCGCGGCTCCGCAGCCGGCCAGAGATTGCTAATAAATCTCGTGGTGAGTGCCTCGTTACAGGAAGTGCAGATAAAGAGGGGAGAGCTCGAGTGTAAATGCGCTGGCATGCGTCCACGTCTCCTCTCATTGGTTGTTTTTTTTTTTGTTTTTACCTTTGCCCTGAGAGTTTGACTCATACTTCTCTCAAGGCGGGAGGAGGAGGTGGAGGGGGGAGGGCGCCCTGCCAGCTTGTTTCCACCTCAGAGAATTAGTCGATTTAATTTAGGCTTTGTAACCTTGAAAACGCCATTCATCTTTCCCCGTATAGATTTTTTTTTTTTACTTGACTTGACTGCCTGCCACCCTCGCCCCCACCAGCTCCCACCCCATACTGTTTTCTGCCTCTCATTTTTCTCCATAACACCGGCAACGCCGGTGGCAGCCAGGCGCGGCGAGAAAATACAGACTGCAATTGGATGAAGTGCGAGGCTCTCAGACGGACGTGAGCGGGGTGAAAGGATTGGGAGCCCCATGCCAGGCAATCTCCCCGATAATGGAATGTGGCCGCCTAACAACATTCATAAATATTCAGATGAGGCAAAATGAGGCTGCCCAAGAGACTGTGTGGCGCAAGCTGTCAGCGGCGTGCGCAAGAAGAAGAAACAACAACAACGACGGCGGCGGCTGCAGCACCATGTTGTTGTGCTGGATGGGGGAGAGGTGAAGGATCTCAACCTGCCATGTCGCCGGTGTCATGAACGCGGGGGGTTGTATTGTTCTGTTTTTCGTTGGGGTTAGTTTAAATATGAACCTTGGCGAGTCGATCTCTTCTCTCTGAATGAGTAAAAACAAACATCCCCGCCGGCTCAGAGGAGTGATGCATTGGATTGTCGTTTAAGGCCCAACTATCGGCCTCCATACGCTGCAGTTTCCCCTTAAAGCACGTGTCGGAGTCACGGTCAACATGGCGGCAGAAAACCGCATTTTGGTGCACGTAAAATGCAGAAACACCCAACGGCCGAAAGATTATATGCAGGATGAGCGCAGCTGGAAAACGTCTTGACAGTTCGCGCCAATATCTGGAGTCTCTCGGGCTAATTTCCGAGGAGCTCAGCTCAGCGCCGCTGAGCAAACACGATCTTTATCTTAATATTATAAGATATCAGCACAGTTAGCTCTGGCATTAAGCAGACGGAAGGCATCTCCTCTGCTGATTTGCTCCTCAAATATCAGATATTTAGTAACAGAGCAGAAGCTGAAATATGCTAAATTAAATATAACGGAAGAGTAAATGTCCTCCCCGATGAGTGCAATACAGTTTAAATAAATTAACACTTAAAACTTCTTTTTCTCAGCAGCTACAGTGTCTGCTTTGATTTAGTGTAACTGTGTGCAGGGGAAAAAAAAGAAGACGCTTTCTCTAAGTGTGTGTTTGGTCACAATAGCGTCGACCTTGTGTGACGCTCTTTGTCTTTCGTCTGTCAGAGTTTCCACGTCTCGTTTGTTTTTTTTTTCGTCAGGCATCAGCGGACGTGGAAGTTTGATCGAGCGCGGAGCGAGGTTTGCCGCGCAGATGATTGGCCTGCGCTGCTCCTCCGTTCTTTTTAATTTCTTTTTTCTTTTTTTGATCTCTTATTTATACCCAGCGCCAAGGACAAAGTGTTTCTCGAGCGCTGAGGCACGGCAAGAACAATGGCGTGTCAAAGGAGTTGAACTTTGCAGACAGTTTTTAATACCTCATTGTTGATAAAAAAGAACTTTTTTTCATTGTGTCGCGTGGGTAGATGGAAATCACTGCAGTTAAAGCTAAATGGGGAGCATTTAGGAGCAGACTGATTAAAGTATGTTGTGCCTGATTGGTTATTGTAACACGGCGACTAATAACAGGGATTCCTCCTCTCGTATTAGCACCAGCAATTAGAGGCGGTTTGTCCCTCACCCTCATTTCAGACTGATTTTTAGACACGCTGGCAAAAAAAAAGGTCCATGGATGGATGGATTGCATGGCCCGTCCACCTCTTTAGTTCAGATGCACGTCTCAACAGCTATTGCATGGACGCAGCCCCCTCCCACTTCGAGTGTATCCAACGCTTCAGTTTCCGATCACATACCTGCGGAACTAATGACATCCCTCAGCTTCGCTTTGCAAGGAAGCCTTGTGATCGAAATATCAATTCGTACAAGTTCGTTGTGCTTCCTCCCCCCTTGAAGAAAATAAATAATGCAGCTATTACACATGTGGTTGTAAATCTCATCAGCCCCCCCTGCTCCCTTCCCTCCTCAGACGGGACTCGATTCGAAACAAAGGCCGATCGATCTCTCTTTACCCTTTAATGATGCACGATCTCCGTGAAACCCCTCTAATGTGCAGCGGTGGCACCGTCACCGAGAGCTGTTTTTAACGGAGGATTTATTTGTTTCCGGCCCGTCTCTCTCGCCGGAGGCTGACGAATAAATCGGACCGTGTTGTGTCTGTCAAGGAAAGTTGGAGGGGGGGGGGTGTTGTGTGTGTTTTTGTGTGTGTATGCTTGTGTAACTCGACCTCCACCACCTCGCTAATTCTCTGCTATTCACGCAACCTCAAACATCCAGGAACACTGGTAATGACATTGCATACTCAATTGCCATCTGAATTCAGAGCTGGACTGTGGGATATTTTCACGTTCTGACCGGAGGAAGTGCCTTTGCTGAACTAGCGGCGAAGAATTGTGGAAAATCGACGAGTACTTGTGGTGGCGTTTGTGCTCGCGCGCATGTCTCCGTGCGTGCGTGCGTGTGGTTATGCGAGATGAGGAGGGGGGATATTTTGAATGATATTTTTGCAGACCACTGTGGCGTGGCTGGTCCTCTGAACCTTGCTTTAGATTATATGTTTAGTCAAACCGCCTCAACAGCTCTGCGTCTAGAATATCCCGAATTCCTTCCAAGGCAAACCGTTGCTTAATCTCTGAGCGAGCAACTATTTCGTGAAACGGCTCCAGAAAAAAAAAAAATACAACCAGGCAAGATAAACGCCCCCCCACCACCACCACCACCCTCTTCATTCCATTTTCTTATTTTGTCAAAAAGTCCCCCCGCTGTGGGACAAGCGTCGCTCTGTGCTGGCACCCAGATAAAGCGGATCAGCTGGCATAGAAGAGGCGTCCATGTCCAATCTCTGTTTTGCCCTCCCCAACAGCGTTTTGCTATTAACTATCTACCCAGCCTGCTGTAGGGAAAGCAAAGGAACGAGGAGGAGGAGGAGGACATGAGAGAGAGAGAGAGAGAGAGAGAGAGAGTGAGAGAGAGAGAGAGAGCTGCCAAGTGAGCCAACATGCTGCTCTCTGAAGGACGCTGACTCCTTTGACTGAGGACACTGTCGGTCAGACTGCAGTGTGTGTGAGTGTGTGTGTGTGTTTATGTGTGTGAGAGAGAGTGTGTGTTCGCTCACAGGGGCAGAAGGCGTCGGAGCCTTTGGGTCATTCCTCAGCGTGTTTATTTTTAGTTCCTAGCCACTATAACTGGGCAAATCCTGAGGCTTAAACCATCAGGGCGCCTCAATTAGGAGGAGAGGGGGGGAAAGGAGCGGAGCAGCTCTTTTGGCCGGGCTGAGCGGTGGCTTCTGTTGCATAACGATGGGTCAGTAGTCACTCATTAGCTAATGATGGCTATCAGACCAGGAATTAAAACCCACTTAAAAACTCAACAGGCAAATGCACTTTTGACCCTCGCGGTCCTGGTGCTGTTGCTCGTGCAGAACGCGTTCCCATTTATTCGCAATATTATCTCATTCATGAGGAGTCCGAATGTAAATGCGGTCAGGGGCGGCGATGTGATGACTCATCTGATGAACTCTGAGCTGCTCCACTGATCAGATTAACACCTCAGCCGAGGCTCGGAGCAAAAGCTCAACTTGGATCCACTGACTCACAAAGACAAGGAAGGAGTTCCACTTTTTTCATGTTAAATGTTTCTTTTTTCTCAGTGGGGGGGACATTTTTCCTCATCCAATTTTCGGGGTCTAAGGGCGGAGGGTGTCGCACGCCGTACAGATTGTAAAGCCTCTTGAGGCAAACTCTGATTTGCGATACTGAGCTGTATAAATAAAAATGTGAGACTTGACTTCACTGAAGTCGCGGCTCTGCAGCGTTACAACTTCTTAAGATACCAGTAATGAGAATTTTTGCATCGCAGATAAGCACTTTTGACTGATGTTTGGGTGAGAAGTAGGCGAGAGGAAAGGGCACAAAAAAAAGAAAAAGAAAAAAAGAAAGGGAGGGGAAAAAAAAAGCTCTTTCAGTGCAGTGGACAGGAACAAGATAACTGGGGAATGAAAACGCCGGGGACACAGAGAAGGGTAAAAAGGAAGAAAGGCACATCATAGAGGTGGCGAGGGCTCTCAGTGCTGGCACGGCGAGCGCTGAATGACAGCATATCAGATAGCAGCCGAATCGTGGCGCCCTCGCTGAACCCCTCTGCCAGGGCTGTCACAGCCATGACTGGAGAGTAAAAGACACTATTGCACGTGCACACATGTCTCTGTAAATACACTCGAAGGTGGCAAAGGGGAGATGATAATTAATGTAATCCTGTGTCTTAGTATCTCAAGGAAGTTGAAGCAAACGCAACTGGACTTGATTATGAAGATGTTTCACCTCTCATCCAAGAGTTTCATCAGTTCCTGCTCATGCTTGTCTGACTAGCTGGTGTGGAGATCCAGGTTTTTTTGTCTCTGTGATGTCATTGGATCGTTAGTGCTCCATACGTCAATGACAGTCGTTAGAGTGACCATCGTTGGTTTAGACTTTGTTTGTGCTCTTTTGTGTTATAACAACAGTTACTGGAGTCACACAAGGCCATTTGTGAATGGCTGTTGTTCTTAGAGGCTAAATTGTTGAATCTCCAGGGAAGAGGCGAAAGGGCAAAATTGTGAATTGGAGATGGGTGGTGTCGCAGACCTCCTCCTCTGTTGAGAGATGTTTTTTTCCAATGTCACACAGATGGCTTCCTTTACTCCTCTTTCAAACCATCTATACTCTCCAAGATGTGAACATTGTTGTCCTCAAAGGGGTTCGCTTTCTCCTTGAGGAGTAAATAGAGATTCTGGCCCTCCTGTGTTGTCATCAAGGGAAGCACTCTCTGCTTATTCTCTGCGACTCACATACAGCACCATATTAAATGCAAACACTGTGAATGGGAGAGTTTTATATTTTTATGTCGGCCCTTTTGTCTCTTTACATCTTATATTAAAGCTGCATTTAAAATCATGTCCGCACGTTTCCTCTCCCGTTTGGTCGTCCACCTGCATCTTTTTGCCTCACTCTTTCATTTTTTCCCCTCCTAATTTCACTCACCTTCTCCCGTGGCCTGCTCGTCCCTTCCTCCCCTACCACCAGCTGCCTGATACACCGTCGACAAGGCCGAGAAAACAGCCTTAATGGCGTGTATAATTCCAAAACGGTTTCCGTAATTAAATGGCATCTTGACACTAATTAGTTCTAGCTGTTGATAATATACAGCCAGCCCAAATTCTTTCGCGATGGCTTCTATTTAATTAAGCAAATGGTCTGATAAATAAGGAGCCGGTTTCTGTCAGTCCTGCCCTGCCTCCGTTAACCAAATCGCCATCCTCAGACCAGCTTCTCCTGACCTTCCCTCATTGTTTTTTGTTAATCAGTGAGGTTTTGAATCGAACGGCGACGTATCTTTTTCTTATAACTCTGCTTTCTCATTCTCTTTCTTACGTGCTCATTGGCTCTCAGTCCACACCTCTCAGCATTGCATCGTCTTTCTCTGCCCCCCTCTCTCTCTGCCCCCCTCTCTCTCTGCCCCCCTCTCTCTCTCTCTCGCTCTCATTACCCCCTCCCCTTCCTGCATCTCGATTCCCTCCCAGCCTTCACCTCTCCTCTTCAAGATTCAGCTCATGGCCACCTCCGAGGTGCGCTTGGCTCCTGACATACAGTGTGTGACCTTTAAAACCGTCCGCCTCTGGAGACGCTCCATCTCCAGGCCCCCCCCCTCCCATCTTGCGCTTACACGTCAGCCTGAAAACAGCGCCGCTCTTTTCTGTTTTTCGCTCGAGCATTAACATTGCAACACCGCACCTGGCTGACGCGGTCGGCTGGCTCGGAGTGGAAAGCCTCCTCTGCGCGCGGGGATGAAGGATCCGTCCCCGCTCTCGCTTAATAAACCCCGAGCAGCTTCCCCACCAGTCCCTGCTGCATTAAAACAAAGTCATTTGTGCTGTTTTTCCCACAGTATAATTAGACAGGGCAGCTCTCTGTGCAGCCCACTCTTTCTGTGGAGCTCAGGCAAAGCAGCAGGGGTCCCCGAGGACGCTGCCGGCTACTACTACCACTACTACTACTACACCCTGCTGCATGAGGGTAAAATATGACTGCATCACTAAAGCGTGTACCCAACAGCCCTTCTCTCTGAAAACCACCCCTGCTGTCTCTCATCTGCACGCCGCCTTTTTCGTTTTTTTTGCTGTTGGCTTCAGAAGATAACTGATTTGCAACAACAACAGACAGCATACAATCATTTAAAACCCCGCCACGGCGCCTCCTCCCTCCCTCCACTCCCACCTCTGTGACGGATGGTCTCGGACAGGTGTTGGAGGCGCTCAGGAATGTCGGAGCAAATGTCTCACCAGCACGACGGGCGTTGTTGAGCCGCCTGTGGAGGATGTGCATTGCGAAGACTTTGCCTCTTTGTTCGACGCTGCGACGCTGCAGACTCTCCCTTGAGCTTGTCACAAGAGGCTCAGCGACTGAGACCTTTTCTATCTTAAAGGCAAACAAAAACACTCATTCTCATGCAGCATAAGTCAACTATCCCCTCACTTCCGGCTACACTTCCTGGCTATTGACTGGAGTCCGAATCCATCCTATTTTGCCCCATCAGCCCAGGAAATGAGGTGCGATTAATGATGTGTGGTAATGGCTGGCGTTCATCAGCATCTAGTTAGCATACTGTAGTTAAGTGAAGACGTGAGACGAGGGCAGCAATAACCCAGCGCAAAGGTGATTACATTATTAGCCCCCTGGTCTCCTCTAAAGTACTGTCATTACTTCACACTCATAAAACACACACCAACGCGTGCACGTCACACACTGCGCGTGCTTCCTCATGTGATCCCCTCAAGACACGCATGCAAGTATGTTTAAGGGGTGTGAAACACACAGGCATGAATTTTTACCCCCATGCGGTGTGATTTATTGCAGGACGTGTCTCGTATTAAGGCAGACAGGCGCAGGTATGTGCTGTATTATTCACAAAGTTCATGTTTCTTTAAGGAGAAGGAGCCTGGGCGTGAGTCTTTTTTTTTTTTTCAGAGGTCGTCTTTCTCTTTTTGTTACGCAAACAGGCCATCAAACCGCGCTCCCACTCAGCGTTGAACCTAATGACACGTGCAAGATATTGCTAATGCAGCTGCGTGCAGCAGTTCTGAAAAATGAGTCCTCTGCCCGGCTCTGAGCAATCTGATCCTTTTTTTTTTTTTTCCTCCCTTGTTATGCGTGGGCTGATACTCATTTCCCGCTTAAATATTTGGAATGTGTGGAGAATTTCAGAATGCGGAGAAGCTGGCCCTCGCTCCTGTTCGAAGCGGTTTTCGGTTTCACGTCAGGCCGGAGAGGCACGGGAGCGCATACCTCGCATCCTGCAGGTTTTGACGAGGGCGGCCTCAGCGGGAGGGGGTCAAGGACCGGCGCGCACGGCGTCATAATGAAATGCGGCCGGCTCGTATTGCGGCCCGGGTGATCTCGCAAAGGTGATGGCCAGCGCTGTCAATGAACAGGCATTCCACGCAGCGGCGAGGCATGACAGGGCTATGATACATGCCATCGGAGGAATTCCTCAGCACACTGCCGCTCTGCAAACACCATAATTATGAGTCCCCGTGTGTCAGGTGCGCCGCTTCCCAAGTGCATTAGTGCTTTTATTGATTGACTTGTTTGTGTGTCCTGCGCCACATGGTGCCCAGACATATGGGCTTACGAGGCCGCAGAAGGCAATAACATTACTGACCATTCGATTTCCATGGCAGAAATGAGCTCCCAGGATACTCTGCTTTCTGTTTTAGTTGCTGCATTTGCTAAATCTTACCAAGACAAAAATTCTCCTCAGCATAATGCCCTCAGACAGTTCTTCCACTGAGCTTTTCCAAACAAATTATTCC
>JAOXYL010000050.1:19714304-19727733 GCA_028564955.1 Terapon puta | reverse complement strand
GTTGAGTGTGGTGTGTAAAAATGCACCCTCATGCAATGCATTCATTCATTTCCTATGCAGGAATTTATGTTGATCTGAAGTTACATGATCAAACCTAATCTTTTACCACACTTGTTTTAGGGACTTCCTGTTTTTGTACCGCCTAATACGTCTGGATGAGGTTCAGTTACTCTGACAACAACATCAGTCCAGTTTTCCATCGCATGGGCTTGTAATTGTTTAACAAGCTCATTAATCAAAATCAGATTTTTGATAAAAAATTATGTCACATAGTTGGGTGAATTGCTGTTTTTAAGTGTTAGCTTCTGGATAAACTATGCACCACACTGGTAAGGAAGCATCTGTTCTCCTTAAACTCTACAGGGCCTTTGTTGTAAAATGATCTTTTTAACCTGATATCTGCAGCAAGTGTTGTAGCACGGTTCTTTACAAATGATATGTGGATTTTTGTTGAGTTAAAATTGTATGAACAAAAAAAAATGGTCAGACTGCATTAAAAGATCAATAATGCTGCTTCTCTTCATAGTAGTGTTGCAATTTATTGTGCATTCATTAAATATTACAGCCAAGCACCTCTTGTTTTTTTTTTTCTAGAGTGTGCAGTTGGCTGTCTGATCTGTGTGTTTAATTTCTGATCATTTTTTCTTTTTCCGTTGTTCAGCCGCAATTAGTGCCGGGAAGCGCTCGTCACTTGACTTCCAGTGGCCCGCTGAGTGGGTGTTCAACCTGTTGGGAGGGAGACGCGTAACACTCGGTTCACACTTAACACGGCAGAGTCTGTCGTTACTCCACCATCACCCCTGTAGGCCGCGAAACTTGCAACTTTTTTTTTTTTTTTTTCCCCATTTCCTTTAGTTTTAGTGAGACTTTTGTCCCGTCGTTGTCTTCATGTGGCTTGTTTCATCTCTTCAAAGGGCGGCTTGGGATGAACCCCCACCCGCGCGGCGGAAGTTGAAACGGCGCGCGCCGCTCCGCAGAGAAACGGCGGCAAATTTCCTCTTGTCTTCTCTTCAAAGCTCCTTATCCCACCGGCTTCTTCTCAGATAACAGTTAGATTTCTTAGCGCCCCCCTCCCATCGTCTTCACACGGTCGAGGTTGTAATCGTACCCCCCCACCCCCCTCGCAGCTGAAAAGAGACACTTTGCTTTGTGAATCCATCCCTTTCACGTTTTAACCGTCTTTTTAAAATGCCATCAGATCTTGAAGTCACATTACGGTAAAACTTGAGACTCCAGACGATAGCGTCACAATTAAGCCACACGAGGGAGTTGTGAGAATCCAAAGGTAAAAGCCGATTTAGAAGAAATCACACTTACATGAGAATCTCCAGGTGAAATTAAAACAACGCGAAGCTACATAACCACATTTCCTCCCCCTCCTTCCAAAGATTATCTCATATATTTCCTGCGTCTGTGGCTGTGCTGGCTCTGATCGCTGCGGGTTGACATAATAAAAGGCCGTCTTTGCAACAGACTAAGCTGTTTCAGATGTGATGGCTCACGCTGCAGTCAGGATGGATGTTGACACAGAAGGAAAAATGAAGAATGGGGATGGGTTCCTATTAAACTCTGAGTTAAAATCCCCAGTGTCTGCAGCGGAGCCAGATAGCAGAGCGGTTCAGCTGAGGTGCCATAAAAGCCCTGATTACATCCGAGGTGACGGCGAGCAGAGTCGGCGTGTTAGGGAGCGTTACATCGTTTCCGGTGTCTCACAGATGAGAGCGTCAACAAGGCAAAACATGACACTTTCTTTAACTGGCTGCAGCAGTTGTGGCACGTTATGATTTAATGACTTAACTTTGCACGAGCCGGGATGCAGTTCTCTGTGTCTTTTAGGCGAAAAAAACACAAGTGAATAATTTAAAAAGGGGGGAGAAAATAAAAGGTTTGAACTCGCGTTGCAGCTCTCGCATCAGAAGTGTTTTGGATATGAAGCAACCATCCTCGGCTGACGCCATCGCCACGAAGGAGACGATACTCTGGAGTAAAATGTCACACATTTGTGCTCCCGTGACCTTCACTTTAGAAACGAGGACAAATCTTTCCCAATGCTGGAAACAGGTGCTAAAGCTGTAATCTTTTAACATTATTGAAATATGACTTTAACAGTGAAGGCCTGGGAGCATTTATGAGTCAATAAAATAAAGAGTTCATAAATTCTTCCTTGGATTATTGAAAAATGGGCATGTCAAGGTCAAGCATGAGCTATATTTTTCATTTAAGAAGTTAATTATTGTGATAAATAACTATATTATATGTACATTACAATCAGTACATTATATGACATTGCCATGGAAACCAAGCTTTCTTTGTGAGTACACAGCAGATGTAATAGTGAGTAATTATTCAACACATATGCAGAAGGTCAACTGTCTCTTCACAGACTTAATGCCCATCTAAATGATGTTGTCTTCTCTAAGTCTCCTCACTTATTTATTATATTAATATGCTATTTAATTGCGTCTTTAAGAAATAAAGGTGCCGTTGTACACAGTTGTCAAAAAGTGTGCAATTAAAATCCTGTTGATTATCATTATCATCAGTTACACTTCCTCTGTATCCTGACAGCTGTGCTGCTACGGCAGCAGTGCTTTTTCTCTGTTTCATATTTTGATAATGAATTCATCGCTTTGTGGTCCCAGCTCTGTTGACTATTCATGATGTAGACACACAGATGCACCCCTGGGTGCTGTATTTGTATTTGAGTCACATCCCTGTGGGGTTGTTGGATACAGCATCACTTCCAGCTCCTCTCACACCCCCCCTCTTATTGAATGGCACATTCTGCCTGATTGGATGTTGTCTTAAACTGTGTCATTGTTGGCAGGCACCACCCGGCAGCCCAGAGAGGGGGAAGTTCCTGGAGTGGATTACAATTTCATCAGTGTGGGGGAGTTTCGGGATCTGGAGGAAAGTGGACTTCTGCTGGAGAGTGGCACCTATGATGGTATGTCCCAACACAACACACAACTCTACAGCTCTACAGCGCCGTAGGTGGTGGATATATAGACTGTTTAGTGTGATGGACGAACAAATTGGAAAACCATGTTGATATGAATGAAAAATATATCTGATGTATATTTACCTGGATTAACTTTAATCTGAGGGCTGAGAATCAAGCCTAATGCTTCTTGAGTACCATCTGAAATGTGTTAGTGCTTAAATTTGGCAATGAGTGCTTATTTAAATGAGTTAAATAAATGATAACTCTGTGCTAAGAACAATGCTTCCTGATGCAAATTGTGATTTAGCTGATCTAGACCTTTATTTAGGATAAGCGAAATTCTCAAACAGCCAGTTATGTTAAGACAGGAGCTTTTAAAGAAAGCTGTTTACTTAACAATTTATGAGAAAATATTTTGGTATCAGTGTAAAAATGCAGGTACCAGTTTGGTGCCTGTATGAAATGCTTTCAAAACGATACGTAGCTGTAATTGCACAAACGTCACCCCCTTTTTTTGAGCTGCTGTGATATCTTTCAGTTCATTTCAGTGGTGGGAGTATGAGACTTCAAATAAACATTATAGGAGAATAGTTATTTTTTAAATGAGGAACTGCCAAAACACCTGGAGTAGCATCCAAACAAAACAGACCTCCTGTTTAACTGATTCACAGGGAAAAAGTGCCGCACTCATGTGGTGTGGCGCGGCGCTTACATGTCACCATGGTTACCCAGTGATCTCGGCCTTTGAAGAAAAAAAAAGAAAATCACACATCCACTGTCATAAAAAGCTGTGTTTGCTCGGTTTTGACAGCAAGCCACAAACAAACCACGGCAGAGTTGAGTTTGGAGATTTTTTGATGCTCTCTTAGATGTTCAGGCCGCATCAGAATTCTTTTGACGGCTTTCACACCGGCCTGAACAAAACAGGCCACAATCTCACCGGGCAGGTGTGAGAGATGATGAAAAATAGAATAAAGCTTGGGAAGATAACGTGGAAAAGCTCCCGTGTGTGTGTGTGAGGACTGACCACAGGAGCAGAGTGGTTTGTTATCACCACAGAGCATCGTCCCGCTGCACCCGGGGGACGCGGACGCCCCCGGTCATTAGCCGTCCCGTGAATCTGCTGAGCTGCGCGGCGTCGGGTCATCGGGTGAGGTCGACGCATTACCCGTGTCGTCAACCTGCCACCGTAAATATGGAGGAACTGGAGATAATATATCCCCGGGTGATTTAGCTGCAGAATGAGAACTTCATCCCGGCCTTTTCATGCACCGTGTCGGAAATCTACTGCCTCCGTGAGAGCTCCCTCGCCTGCCCTCTGTCCCATGTCCACCCCTGGGAGACTGGCCCTTCCACCCTGAACCTGTGAGCCAGTCAACAGGATGAATAATGGATCGGCTTTGCCCTCCGCCCCGCTTGATGTAGCACGGCTGTGTATGTGTATCGAAGGCGCAGATCCAGAAGCCCTCGGAAAGTTAATAATTGATGTCCGGACTTTTGACCTCTGAGTCTCCACAGATAAACTGTTTGATAAACTTTTCGCACACAAACACAGATCAGCAGACAGACTCGATTGACTGCAGGGAAAGAGAGGGGGAGATGTTTACCACCGTAATGAATGATTTCCCTGTGGAGAGTTAGTCATTCACTACAGATCTGTTAAGAAGTTGATACAATCTTGCCTACTGTCGATCAGCCCCATTTTTTTTTTGTTTTTTGGACTCACAGACTCTTTATTTGATCATGTGTTGTGTAACTTTTTATGTCTTCTCTTGTTTTGATGTCTTTTATTGTCTCCACGCTGCCTTGCTTTGAAAAGAATTTTCCTCTTGTGGCACAAAATCTGAACCGAACTTTGAGCGTCACAGGGAAAACTCCGACTCAGATCCCACCTACTCTCTCACTGCAGTCAGTTATTATTCATCTGCTTCCCTTTCTCCCTCCCGTGCCACGCCCATCTTCAGCGGACGCTACGTTTCCCGAACGAGGCCTCACTGTATCCTCGCTGAGACTTCGACCTGGGCAGTCACGTTCACAGCTGAGACTGATCCCCCGGCCCTGTGAACAACAGGGGCTCGATGCACCCGTGGTTAATCTGTAACCGAGAGCGACACCCTCTCCTGCTCGCACTGCTGGAGCCGATACCTGAGACAAAGAGCGCTTCGCAGATTGGCCGTCGTATCGCTCACAAATAACAGGAAGTTATTTCAAAAGGCCAATATTATGAAAATACTTAACCAGGCATAAAAGATGGAAAATCGTGTGTGTTTATGAGATTACGCCTCAGCATTAATCCATTACTTTTCAAACTCCCAACTGTCTCGCTCTCTGCATTCCAAGCAGGTCTTAGCAGCAGAGTTGACTCAGCCGTCGCTGGAGTGGATGGCGAAGTTTGAACGGCACGAAAACAAAGAGATTGGTTTGCCAGCTTTTGTTGTACAGAGTGATGGAAGTGTCAGGATGTGAGTAAGACTTGTTGCCTCGGCTGTGCTGAAAAAAAAAAAACTCCCAAGAATTAGTTTTGCGGGTGCGCGGGAGTGTGTGCATGTACGTGAATCAGGGCATATCCAATTTTCTACCCCTCGCTGTGGACGGCGCAGAAAAAGCCAGTAGTCTGAATCATTCATGACCGAGACAGGGAGCCGAAATGGACGAGCTGAATTTAAGGGAAGCAGGTGTCTCTCTCTGCTGAAACTGTAGGGTTCTTACAAAAGTTGATATAAAAAGATTTCTTCTGAAAACTTTTAAGTCTTATTAATCCCCAAGCTATGCTAAGGTTTATTTAGTATGTATTTCACATGCCGTTGCATCATGGGCTTCCTTTTCTAGCTGCCTAATGCCGACTGCGCCGCTTATAGTGGTGCAGCTCCATTACCTGGATACCTGCACAGCCCGTGTGTGCATAACAACAGACTGGCAGAGTAAACAGTGCCTTGATTACATGTTGGAGGTTTGAGATATCATTCGTCAGTGCCAAAAAGGCCATCTGCAAGGACGCGGTGGAAATATAAAACAGTGCCGAATTGCACACAACGGATGAGGCATAAAAGGCTGAGACAAAGGGACATGAGTTATAGACAAGACAGCGCTCTGGTACTTTAGTAGCTTGCTGACAGTTATAGTCTGCTGTTGTAGGTCTGCTAGGAGCCAATTTGACAGGGGAAAGAGATGGTGAAATCCCGAAATCCCCTCTGCGAGATACAAAATGCATCCCAGTTCGACAATCACGGGCTTAACGGGAAACCAAATGACCATTTACCGTCCCCTTGTTTTGCCGGACCACATTGCCTACAACCATTTTATAATGGGGGCTTTTTTTTCGGCTTTATAGGCTTTGTGAAGTTCTGAGGCAAAGCTGCATAGCTGTGGATTAGATAGAAACAGGGCAATGGGCCAGAAGTCACAAAGGAGGGAGGCAGGGAGGGTGGGTGCAAAGGTACGGCGCTACCAGCAGCTGCCCACTTCTAGGAACTGGCAGAACAGAGGCTTGAGAGATTAAGACGTACCTCAGCTCTCGAGGCTGCACTGCTGATAACATGGGAGTTGGATTAGTGTTGTTATTGCGCACATCCAAATAACATAGGAGGAGGGGGGGTGAAAAAGCAGGAAAAGAAAGTGGAAGAACAAAAGATAAAGAGGAAGGGATTAGGGCGGATGAGAGGAGCTCAGCAAGAAAAATAAGGATGAAAGTGGAGATAGGAAGGGTGTGTAATTTATATTGGGTTTTGGATACACAGACACAGAGGAGATGAACATGAACTAGAGGGGAGGCTTATTTATGAGGGGCAGCTCCTCTAACGGTGGACCCACACACAAACGAGGGGGGAGTGCAGGAATGCGGGGTCGACGGGGGGGGGGGCTGGCTCGTCAAGTGTGGGCGTCCATGCCAAGCAGGAGCCGAGCCCGGTGCCAAGGCCGGAGCACAAGATGGGCTTCACCCGCCTGGGGCACTGGCAGTCGGCGACGAGGTCTGGGCAAACTGGGCACGGCCCAAGAGAGAGGGAGCCCATCCTCAATGATTAATGAGGGTCTGTGACTGTGGCTGGCAGGTTCAAAGAGGCAGAGAGATGAACGCAGGGGGAGGGCGGGATGAGGGGAATGCTGGAGGCTGAGCCAGACTATAAACCCCTGTGAGGTTTTCCCAAACTGCCACAACGCGAGGGGCGTCTCCGATTCCCATTTGTGTTTGAAAACATTACCACAAAACCGTTTGCTTGCATTTCGCATCGCCGGACGACCGTGACGGCGTGAGTCTTTGCTCTCCGGCGCTTCACATCTCGGCCTGTGATGAAAGTTTTTTTTTTTTTTCCGAAAGGATGGAATAGAGATTTAGAAGACGTCATGTCTCACTTCAGACGCAACTCCGGTTGCGGCTGTTCTCGCGTTTTGATTCAGTTTCCCACGAGCTGGAGATGAGATATGCTGGCAGCTGCTGACGAGAACAGATGACATGACATCCACACACACACACACACACACACACACACACATATATATGTACACACTTTTTCTTAACCATAAACACACATGGCCTTAGGTGTGTATATTTTGGCTCGGTGTCTTTCCGGGCACAGCAGCTTTCTAACAGGAAACAAATTTGAAAAAAAGGTTCCCTTTGACATAAAACTACTTTTTACCAGCAGCCAGTACGACCCCGCATGTGTAACATGAGTGAATGACTGTGTAATTCACCGACAGTGCTGAGGAAGTGTTGGCCCAGGCTGTTCAAATGAAAATGGCTTTGCTTTACACTGTCCACCCACCACTGTCAGACAGCTGCAAACAGAGCTTTAATGTATTAACACTGTGCTGAAACGATCAGCCCCCTGTGCCCGCAGTCTCTGCCTCTGGTACCTCTAACATAACAGCTTGTCATTTTTACATGGTGTGACAAAAGTTAATGAAATTACATAAACTATCGATGACCAATAGTGTTTAATTTGACAGTATGATGAGCTTTCTGGCCTCCAGTAGGCTCAACATAGCAAACAAAATAAGAACAACAACCACAACAGTTCTCATCCTCCTGCTCAGTCCACCACAGCAGGTCTATAGGTTTGGTGTTTCATGCTATGTGATTGCTTGACATGCTCATATAGCTGGAATGCTTGTGAGTGGGCGATCTACAGCACAGTATATTTCTGACCTCAGGTCAGATCCATCATTAGCTTGGGAGGAAGAATGACTCCTTGCAAGATATAACGCCATTTCTTCCTGTAGCTTTCTGTCCTTGTCCATTGTTGGGTTTATAATAGAAGACGGCATGTCGACATGTTGAGTCTGTGCCTACATCAACAGGTGTATTTTTGTCTCACACATGGTCATGGGGAAGTGTTATAGCATGGTGGCTCTCAGGCAGGAAGGACAGCCTGTTAATTTATGGCAGTCACTAAGGAGAAGGACATGAGGTGGTCACTCTGACATCGTCAGCGTGAGAACTGATTTCAGAACTTGTCCTGGCATCGCAATGGGGACGGCCTTTGTCCTGATAATGAGACACTGAACATTTGTTAATGGGACACAATTATATATCAGTATAACAGACAGGTTAGATGAGGTGTGTCCCCCCCCCGCCCTCTCTCTCTTTCTCTCTCTCTCTCTCTCTCTTGCACTCCTGAAGAGAAAATGGCATCAGGGAGTGTAACAGCAGCGTCCACATCGCAGGATGAGCTATTAGGATGGCTCTCCAGCAGCCATATATTGAATTTAGAGGCTCAACAGGACAAACTACTTTGTCTCTTCTGCCAGTCTAACAGTGGCGTGTCACTGACAAACAAATGGCTCCGTCTCAACCATAAATAGTCGGGTTCTTTTGCGAACACCAGGCTGTCCTCCAGCTGTTAAGTTGCTCGTATGGAAACTCACATCACATGATGCTTCAATCAGCCTCGACACTGACTATTTCTGACATGCTCAATACTTAAAGGCATTTATTTTCTCTCAAGTGGGAACATTTATAACCACTTTTTTCTACTGTATATAAAGATAGCGTTTATAGTGTCAGTGTTTTCATGTTGTTTTTGTGCCTGTCACGTGTATCACTTAATCAGATATTCTTTAGTTGTTCATTCGCATCTATTATGTATCCATTAGAATCGCAAATATCCACCTGTTTGATCCAACCCATTTTATTATTTCAGGCCGTTTTTAATCATTAAGTCTCACTGTTATTGCAAGTTGAAATCTTTGATATGATAAAACACACTATGCACAGCTCTCACATCAAAAGAAAGATGAGGGCCTTTTTTGTCACATTAGAATATTAATAGAATCGAGCATTAAAGCTCTGCTGAATGAAACTGCGTGTGATTAGTCACCACTACTGTATATAACAATATGATTATGCAATGCACTGAATAATATAACTGAATGAAGATGCATGGGGAGTGTCGGGCCAAACTGTTGCAGGATATAAATGCAAAAGGAGCCGCATTTAATTGAAATGGCGTGATGTAAAACTAAATTGGTGGCCGCATGAGATTCAGACAAAACTCCTTAAAGAGACATCTTGCTCAGTTCTTTAAGCGAAGTTAAAGACACCCAGCCGCCGGTTTCTACAGTTTTTACATCCGCGCTGGATGAGGTTATAAATTCTCATCAGCGACTGCTTTTCATACCGTGGCTCATTAGTACAGAATAATTGCAAAGCGATCCTTCTCGGCGCACTTCCTCATTGTGGCCACTGTCTCCCAGCTTGTTGCTAATAGGTACTTGGAGAGGCTGCATGTACCTTTGTGCGAGCGTCAGAGACCGAGGAGCGCACAGAGCAAATTACCACTTCTAATTTAACCCCCTCCATTTGCATTCCACCAGTAAGCATCCTATTAATTACAAACCTGGGAGAGGATTTAATGGTTTTCAATAAGGTACTGATATTAATACTTCATAAATTAAAACACGGATTAATTTAATTACATTAAGCAATTATAATGCATGACTTTGTATTTACATGTAAATCAATCTGTAGCCCATCTTGTTTGTCTTACTTTCACTGTGGCAAATAATAGTGTAAAGGCTTTTGGAAATATTTACTTGATGAGGGGAAATTATAGTCTTAATATTGCCAAGATTTTTTCCTCCTTTTTTCCCCCCCTTAATTCCCTTGTCACAAAATTTCTCTCGCTCTGCGCTGCCTTCCTCCTTTGTTCATTCTCGTTTCACTCTCTTCCTCCCGGTGGACTCCCTTTCGTCACAGTGTCTGTCCACTCCCCGATGTGCCGTTTAACTGTTACAATGCTCAGACACCGCTCAGCCGTAACCGTGCTGCAGTCCCACACAAACTCGGGAGGCCTGTGGTTTCCCGGAGACAGAAAACAACCTATGAATCAATATTTGCATCATAATTTCCCAACTATTTTCTCTCCTTTTTTTTCTTTTAAGCATTCATCCATCTACTCTGTGCTCTGTTGCACTGAGGGAGAAGGTAGCGAGTGGTAAAGTGGGTCACCCCCCTCCTATAGTTGAGAAAAGATGAAGACTCGCTCTGTGGACTCGGGCCGCCTTAGGCGGCAACATGACGGCAAAGGCAAGCTGACGGACTCGAAGGGGCAATCGAGTGCTTGAGAACCTACCTTGGCATAAACGCTGTAGTCACATTTTTCTGAGGAATACAGCTCAGCAGCCCAGGCTGAGACTATTCCAGTAATGAAGCAATATCTTAATAAAGATGATAACATACATTCAAACACGTGATTTGAGACACATAGAATGCACCCACCTGCTAGATGGTGGGTGCATGTAATAAGCAGGTCAGTGCACAGGAAGACAACATGACCCTTTTAATGCACTGGATGAGGCATTTGGCACTGTGAGTAAACCTTCCCCGAACCAATGGTGTGTGTCAGTGGTGACGGTGACGGTGGTCACCGATGGGAATCAGCAAAGATGAATTTGTGTCACAAATTGAAGGGCAAAAATAATAAAAACTTTAAAAAGTTTAAAAATCTCACTTGAAAGCTTTGCCTTGTTGTCTTCCATCCTGCACAGCTCTGCCAGATGTGATCTTTTGCTAAACATCGGGCACCACTGTACATTTTAAAGACATTTTAACTGCAGCAGTCGAGGTTAGATGGTCTCTTCTTGATCTGGCATCAACAGAGTGGTTTTGCCGCCGCGCTGGTGGTACTTAGTTGTCTTTTATGTTCTGTGGTCTCCAGCAAAACCAAGAAAGAGGCCTGCAATTCTATCCTACAGTATTTAACTTTTGTGACCATGTGTGTGTGAACTGTGGTTTTCCTGCACTCATGGAGACCAAATGTTGTCACAATGGGAGAAAACTCCTCCAAGCCTGTTCGTCCAAAAGGTTGTTGTGGGGTTAGAACATGAGTTTAAGTCTGGGTGTAAAGGTGAAGTTTGGATGTATCTTCATGATTTTCTTGTTTCTGTCTCCTCTTTCCAGGTAACTACTATGGGACCCCTAAGCCCCCTGCAGAGCCCAGCCCCGTGCAGCCAGACTTGGTGGACCAGGTTTTGTTTGATGAAGAATTTGACACGGAGGTCCAGCGAAAACGCACCACCTCCGTCAGTAAGATGGACAGAAAGGACAGTGCAGCACCAGAGGAGGAAGAGGACGAAGAGAGGCCTCCTATGGTCAACGGCCTGGCTGGTGAGATGCCTATTTCCTTTGACCAATTCTGCAATTCTCACAACTCGTTGTAATGCAGCTGTGCACCATACAGCTTTCCTCCCAATTTAAACCCCAGCAGTTTTGTTGTTTGCTCGATTTTTTTTTTTTTTCGTCCAGCAGTTCATTATTTTATTCTCCGAATGCAAAACAGCGGGACCTTTTCTCTCCCCTCCTTATCATTCTTTTCTCTAAACAAACATTCTCAGGATTAGCTGTTCTGCATGCAAGGTCAGCGCTAAATCACAGCGCTGCAAAGTCAAGAGCCAGCCAAAGTCTGTCTGAGATCAATAGAAGCAATCCCTCAGTCAGAGGGATAGACTTTGTCCCTGTTTGATTCCCCCACAAGGATGTCCTCACATGGCTCGTGGCACAAACAAAATGAGAGCATGTTGCAGCTCATGGTCAGCAGTCCACTTTAGAGAAGTAGTTCGAGAACAGTAATGGTCTGAATTGTGTGGCACTATGTTGCATGGTAGCCATCCTTAGGAAAATAGTTTTCACTCATCCACCCATCTTAAACCAGCCAACTGAGCAGAGTTGCAGCCTCTGATCCTTTGCTTCAGCTGCCCTGTTCTCTCTTAATGGCCTCAGTGACGGGCCTTTTACCACCCTCAAACACAGCATGGCCTGGTGCACGACGGCACCGCCACTCCAGATTGTAGTCAAGCTGTAGAAAGACACCAAGTGCTGCAGAAGCACCTAATTACCACTGCACACTGCACTGCACTGGCAGTCTTGTTATTTGGTGTATTTTGTGTTTCTTGAGCATAATTAGGCAAAGATCATGGCAAGATATGTGCAGCACAATAGTTTAATAGGCTGACAATTCTGTACTATTATTCAACATTTGCGCAGGGAGAAATGCAGGTAAACGATTTAAATGACCCCTACAGAGTTTTGCAGCCATGAGACATTTTGAACTGTATTAATTTTTTGGGACTTTTTGAGGACTTTTTCTCACTGTGATTACTCTGTTATTGCTAATGCATACAGAATATGTACAGAAAACAAGTGCAGGTGTGTTCTCACATTAATGCCGGTGGACTTTCAAATTCCCTGGCTTTTGGTGTTTGCCTGCATGACCCCCCGCCCATCTGGAACACAAGACTTGGTTACATGTCAAGCGACAGAGAGGAAATTAGTTCAAATAGACCAGCGAGTGTGCCACCGCTTATCTTGCATTCAAGAGCAAAAAGAGAGAAACGCTGTCAGAGGCACATCATCTCCGTGGCCTTGGGCCGTAATGATGGCAGCGTGGAGCCCTGCCAAGAAAAACCACTCTTTGTAGAAGGATGTTACTTCTAATTCTGCCGTTCATGACTTGTCTAATCGCAAATGCAGTTCGTTATAGCTTTGTCGGCATGCGGATGGATCGCATTGTTAAAGTGCTGAGGACGTACAACAAAAGGGGTAGCTGGAGACGTATGACCATGCCTCGGAGGGAGTTTAATAATGGTTATGCATTACTGCTAACCAGCCATTTTTCTTTTGTGTCTCTTTAGCATTCTGGTCAGGTCATGGAGCCCACATGCCCCCATCTGCAACAGCCCCAGTTTATATTGCTCTGCTAGGGCTGAAAGCCGCCATGGCCTAGAGCTAGTCTCTGTATGTGGTCATTTATTCTGACTTTATAAGCGCAGAAACCCCTCCATGGTTCCTTCATGAAAAAGAGGCCCCGATTTCAACACCAAAAAAAAAAAAAAAAAAGCTCTGGGCTTCTCCCAGTCAACAGCTGTCACTTTCCATCCCTGCCATTCAATTACCTCAGCCAAACAGACAGCATTCAATGCCGTGATGAAGCTAGGTCATACACAGCCAGATGAAAACCTGCAGATAAGAGCGTCACCACAGACAGGCGC
>JAOXYL010000050.1:19630997-19649011 GCA_028564955.1 Terapon puta | reverse complement strand
GCCAGCACTTTACAATACAACCCCTGATTTACATTGTAATTTTGTGGTATTAATATTGAATTTTCTTCTCGAGGTTTCTTACATTTCCCACAGCGTATCTATATTACGGTGCCAAATATCTGCCTCTAAAGTGCTCATGAGGATACGATTCTCGATACCACCGACCTTGTAAATATTGAGCCTTTCTGATGGATGTCTGATACGTGACTCGGTTCAGGGTTGTTTGGTGTCGAGTCTGGCCATATTTCTTGTGCACATTTATAAGAAACTGATCAATAATTAACTGATAATGGACAAGAAGCATGTGTCGTAATGTGGCTACAGTGGCGCTGCTCCCTATTGTTTCCTTTATTCTCTCTACTGCGATCGGAAAAATGCTTAATTTGCGGTCTGCTTGGGTTTTGTATTTCCCTCTAATTGGTATCAGCGGACTTGCCGGATGTTCGGCAGTAACCATGTTGAGGTTTTAAAGCTTAATGATTTATTTCATGATCTCACGCGGATTATTGATCTCTCTCATGCCCGCACTTGTGCTCCGTAAGTAGGTGTCTTCTAATAGTTGGAGATGAAAAACAGCGATGAGCCATGTTCAGACCGGTGCCCTCTCTCCCCGCGCGCTCTCACTTTAACGTGATTTAGTTCATTATGGGGATTTGGTGCTGGAGAGAATGTCATATGCTAAGTTAACCTCTGCATGCCTCACTGGCTCGGTGCCATCTACGAAAGGACACGAACACAGAGACACTCTCTCTGATGACGACAACTGGCAAAGTCCCCAACCTTTAAAACAACTCGGGCCGCTGGATGGATGCATCCCGTGGCGTGAGTGCACTCAATAAATCTGCGGAGGGTCCGATTCAGACGCCCACACATCGCCGCTCGGTGTCCTTGAAAGCCGCTAATGCCATATCAGTTCAGGAAACGCAAGATCCGTCCACTCTGCCACGAGTCAATGAGTCACCGAGAGCACTTTTAATTGTGTGGATAGCGGGTGATGTCCATTTCATAAATACGCCGAGCAAAATACTCGCAGATCATTTTAAAAAACGGCGCTCTGAGCTTGTCTTTTCATTGGAGCGCCTACTGTGAGGACAGCCAACAATCCCATTGAGAAATTAGCAGGGTCCCCTGTGCTTTCCTCTCCTTTAATGAATAATTCAGCTGTCAGGGTGAAAGCAGGGCGAGGAGACCTTGTCGGTGGCCACTGACTCAGCACTCTGTGGCCTGAGGGTGACACTCTAAACCTGAGCGCTGCATCCTGTTCCCTCCATAGCAGGTAGCGGCGGTGCGACATCGCGTCTCCTGTGCTGGCGGCCACGCGGTCGTCCAAGCGCAGAGGAGAGGAAGCCTGTCTCGGGATGGGTGTGCTCATCCTCAGGCTTGGATGAGAAGACAAACTGTTGGCTGTTGAAGCATTTTTGAGCGGCTTTGAATAGATGTTGGCATTTTGCACAGACGTTCTTCTCCACCAGTGAACGAATCCTGCTCATTTTGGTGACTCCGTTCTGGACGGACTGGCACAAAATACTCATGTCCCCCTCATGGGTAAATTTTTGTTTATGAGTTACCAAGCGACTGTCTTCCAGAGAAAAAGAGTGACAGCATCAGTCGTTTCAGCAGATCTCTCTATAAACGGCTGTGTTTACGTTCAGGTGACAGACAATTTCCATCAGGAGCAAAGGAGGAAACAGCGTGATGTTGTAGAGCGAAAGGGTCTGTAGATATAGAGTAGGGGAGTGGATGGAGAGGTCAGCGAAATGTTGGACTTTAACATTCAACATTACTTTCTTTTAACCTTGAATACAAAGCAAACACATGACCTGGACTAAGTCATTATTACTGCATTATTATTTCAAGTCAAATCAAATTTATTTAAAGCCCAAAATCACAAACACTGTTCGCCTCAGAGGGCTTTACAATCTGAACAGTTGTGACACCCTCTGTCCTTAGACCCCCGAACCGGGTCGGGAAAAACTTCCAAAAACCCTTTATGGGAAAAAGAAGAAACCTGAGGAAGAGCCACAGATGAGAGATCCCTCTCCCTGGGACGGACAGACGTGCAATAGATGTCACATGTACAGAGAACATCATCATCATCATATATGGAGTTAAACATGAGTCTTAATAAACTATAGATAAATTAGTTCGTTGGTTTAGTCCGTGTGTGAAGGTATCACAGGTGATGGAAATGATGCCATGAGTCCAGATGCAGAAGAGAACAGGCTCTGACAGTAACATTTGACAGGTTCAGTATTTGACATCGTTATTCCAAACTAAGGCCAACTAACCGAACATTAACCATAGCAACGTCAGGACACAGAACGGATTTATTTTTCCTCTCTCTTAGTCTTTTCGTCTTTTGTGACCCAACTTTCTTTTTGTAGCCCACATCTAACTTTCCTTCCATCTATTTCCGCCCCCATTTCTAGCACCAATCTTTGTTAGTACAGTTTATTTTGTCCCATCTTCCTCTCTATCGGCCGCATCATGCCTGTGGCTGTCTCTTGCATTCACAGCCAGTGGAGGAGGAATGGCATTTCAGCGCAGCGACAAAAGATGATCCCACATCCAGGGCACAGAAGCCCCCTGGGCCCTGTGCGTTTGCCTCCTATGGTCCGCGGAGCTCTACGCAAACATCTGTTTTGCTCTGGAAACAACCTTTGATCTCGGAGCGAGGAGTCGCTGTCAAATTAATGAAGAAAGGGATCATTACAAACACAGAACGAGAAACCGTGAGGTCTGTTTCCCGTTTATTGATCAGGCTTGCGAGCGTAAGGTTAAGGATGATTCATTTCTTCAGCCTCGGCTCACGGGCTTATCGCTCGGGATCGATGTGTCTCGGGTTAGTAAGAGACCCAAATTCAGCGAGTGCCACCGGGAAGATATTACATAGTACGACCCACTGTGAATCCATTAAACCTGCACACACCGCCACCGTTAAAAACTCTTCACATCCGCAGGGCTGTAGTCAGTATTTCAGAAATGTTTAAGTCATAAAAGCACAAAGAAAATCAATGAAATGTTTCCTTTTTTTCAACTAAATGTATCAACTTAGCTATGAAATTATATTTTCTGTGAGTTCCATCCAAATTAAGCAGTTCTTACAAGGAAAAGGATCAACAACTGCTCATAAACTTAATCAACTAAAATAGCTGTCTCAGAGAAATCTCCACTTTCCTGTTAAGTAGTACCAAATTATATTGTTCTTTGCAGAAAATTACAGACCCATAAAACAAAGTGTTTACTTTATTTCCCTACATGGAGGTTTAAATGCTCGGTGGTGCCAGGAATTTAAATATGTGAGGTCTAAGAATACTGGGAACAGCACAAACACTGCAGGTTTTTGACCTTTGATTGTTTTTAAAGCCCCCAAATTCCCATAAGAAAAATACAAAGAACACAACCCCTGGTTTTTACAACAAACACAATAAATACATAGTGTAATAAAAAATCTGAAAGTTTGCTTGACTTGACTTTTACTGCTGCATTGCTCGCATTTAACGGAGCCATGTGGATATTATAACACTTTTGACTTTTGGGAATAAACAAACCACAAAACACACACACTTTATTTATAACAAATGTATGAATCATGCTGAGTATTTGCATATCACAATGCCTGTCCTTTGTCTTCCCGTTTTAAACACACTTACTGAATCAAACCTGTCCACACATAAAACTACACTTGACCGTGCAGAGTGGTATCATAGGACAGAGAAACATTACACTGTGAGGTACTGCACCATAGCTCTTACTTAGGCAATGACCTTAAAATTGCCATCATTTCCATTTTTCACGCCATGAATAAAATCTGTAAATATAATCATATTCCACGAGAAAGCCTATTCCTGCCTGCGTTAATCCTTAAACATCCATCTATCCGTCCATCCATTATGTATACTTGCTTATCATATGCAGAGTCACAGGGGGCTGGAGCGTATCCCAGATCACACCGGGCGAGGGGCGGGGCACAACCTGGACAAAGCCCAGCCTATCACAGCCAAGATAAATATGCCAAAGTAAATGAAGAGTGCTTCTAATCTAACAATATGTTTTGTGATTAAAGAGCATATATGTAAATATATATATTATTTAGCATATCAAATTATACAAGTAGAAATTGCTGCATATATTTCCTGCTTTTTGTTCACTGCATGCTGAGGCAGGCTTAAAAAAATAACTGAGTAGTGTAGCAAGAAGATGAAATAATGGACCAAATAACAGTGATACTGCCACCTAGTTAGAAATTCTCTATAGTGCCGCAAAACATCTTAGCTACAGTATACTGTCAGTGTGTAAAGAGGAAACGGAGCAGTGCTTTAATTCCTGTCAGATGCTCCTGGACGCCTGAACAATTCTTTGATTCTTTGACTCTTGATAGCTGACTTGACAATCATTGTGAGTCCAAATTTGCATCAACAAAAACACAAGCGCTACTGTCAATCTCATGAGAAAAGCACGGTGGCAATCATTAGTGATGTAGGGAGAAAGATTAAGTGACAACAGCCTTCTCCCAGACATAAAAAAAGCCTTTTATTGAGAATTCAAACAGGTGTCATACTGGTTTCTGAGAGGCAAAACAAATGACAGGCTACTGAGCCGTAAATAGCACAGCAGACGATGGGAGATTGGCCATATGTCCACTGTGTGTGTGAGCGCCAGCTACACTGGCTGGGTTTGAGATAGGATTCTTTTGGGAACGTCCCAGTAAAAGCTCCTCTGGGACGGAGAGGGATTCAGCTGCAGCATCCACGCACTCAATTTTGCTCGGCTGAAATGCTTAAACAGCGCACTCGTCTCCTCTGAGGTTTGGATGTATTAAAATGACAATTTTGCTGAGTGTCATCTGTCATCGCTAAGCAATTAGATGACAATCAAAACGTTGTCGGGACTGACGAATCATTGCTGCATCATTGACACGAATGTCAAATACAGTGAGGAGGCAACTGATCCCAAATGTTGTGATATCTGTTTGAAATTCATATCTGTGTACCTCATTAGCCCCCCTCATGTCCGCTCTACATTCAGCACCTAGAGAGTCCGGGGTCTCCTGACTCTGGTGAGTGCGTGCACACGGATGGGGCGTTCTCAGAGGAGCATGCACCTCCATCTGGGCCAGAGTAATTGGTCTGCTATTCATATTCAGCAGTGTAATAGCCCCTAGCTGTTCATACATGAACTAGTTACACCGAGAACAATCAAAAGATGGGCTGGCCCAAGTGTCAGGTCCTCAGGATGGGTTACCGCAGCGACATGCCGAGAAAATCTAACCTGGTTTGATGGGATGCATAAGACGATAAATCCTCTTCTGATTGAATCTGTTGAACATTATCCACAGGCTTCCAGTCTGCGGCATTTAGCAGGAGATTTGCAGTTTTAGTGATGCAGAAACACTGATAGGCTTGACTATGAAGGTGAAAAAAAGGATAGTGAAGCTCTGCAGGTCGGTGAATGTTGCATTATGATGAACTGCCATTAATAGAAGCCACTGTGCTTCGAATAAAAAAAAAAAAAAACCTGCCCTGTTTTCCCTGAGAAAGGCCTACAGCAGTCCTGCACTCTGAAACGTGCGCAGTGAATCATCAATTACAGTGGCAGCTTATGGTGAATTATTATCATGTTGAATGAATAATTATGTTAAAGCGCCAGAGAGATGTGAGTGCAATGATAATAACATGCACAAAAACACGTTCACTGTATTTGTGCATAAACACTTGCTCGGCAGCCAAGGATTAACTGGGTCTGTTTCACCGTTAAAGACACTGCTCACCGCCGTCAGTGCAGCGCGACTACTGGAAAGTCCTCCGCTCTAAAGGTAAGCTACCGCTGATGTTTTTCCCCTGTAAAAGCACCTATAATTACCTGCGTAATGGAAGGAAACACCCTTCATCATCTGATCATTCCTCAACAAGATAAATATGGTGGTCAAGGCATTTAGTGACAAATGCTATCCTCTTGGTGGCAAGGGTTTGGAGTGGTGTATTTATCATGGTTTGAAGTGGTGTCTGAGTCTAACCAAAGTACTGATTATTCAGAGTGAAGAGGAGCTGCCAGCCCATTACCTCCCAGAAAATAACAATGTGAGCACCCGCCTCCCTGGCCTCTCCCAATGTAGTCTGTCAGAGCTTGTCAGCTGCAGCACCATTCATTCAATCTCAACAAGCGCCGTGCTCCAGGATTCATTCCCCGTCCGGCACTATCTCTCCCTCCTTTTAGCTCCACTCTCCCTACGCTGCCTCGCATTACCTCCCAATGTCTTGCAGGTTGCAACCCCCCACCACCACCGCCGCCCTCCCACCGCACTATCCTCCTCCTTCTCCCTTCAGCCCCACCCCACCCGCTCACTTCCTCCCTTTCTGCAAGCCACTGCTGCTCCACCCCTCCACCCTACTTGGTCCTGATGAGCCATTGTGAGATTCAAGCAGATGGATGGGGAACAAAGGGGTGAGAGGGGGGCCCCCTCTGCCTGTCCCCCTTGTATCACTGCCAACCAGGCTCTGGGTAATCTTCTCAAGCTTTCACGGCAGAGCAATGAATAACCTCAGCCTCCTCTCTGAGACCCAGGCTCCGCCGCAGCCACCCCCCTCTTATCTTACCCTCTGCAGACTCGCCAGGGCCGGCTGCTCCCCGGATAGCATCTCTCACCCTCGCTTTCTACTCACTGTCTCTGCCCTCCACACCCAATCAGGGTTTTTTTTTTTTGTTTCTAGGGGCGTGTTACAAGGCCCGGAGATTAATTGGGGCTGTGGCTGGATGACATCTGGTCCCAGCTTCATAAAAGTCTGGGTCCTTGAGGTCTGCCGGGTTTATAATGAAGTGTATATAAGTTAATTTTCTCATCAACAGGGCGTTAATCAGTGCATCCTTCGATGCCCATTTCGACGCTTATCCGGGGATATTGTAGAAAACAGTTTGGTAAATTTCATTACCAGAACACACCGAGGAAGCGGAACCTGTGCTGACGTAAAATTTTTATAAAGTCCAGCGTTGTTTACATTTTTAAAACCTGTTAACCAATCATCATTCTTCTATGCCTGGGGATATTGAATGTTTTTCCTTTTGTCAACAAAACCCCATGAAAAGCCTAAAACCAACAATGAATTGATCCTGCTGACGAGTATTGACTGTGTAGCCAAAGCCAGATATATGTTAGTCCTCTGAGGACTGAAGACTATTAAAAACACATCAATGAGCCACAAAGTCGCACTGATGGACACGTTCATTTATTAAAATCAACTGTAGTTTACTCTGATTCAATCCTAAATACACCACTTTGCTGCTGATACAATAAATATACGCTTATTAGAAAATTACAGTGACTAGTTTGGAAGTGATTTAACCTTTTTTTTGGATGATTGTCTGAAAAGTTAGACCCTCAGCAGAAAACAATGGGCTTTAACTGACAGGCTGGGGATGTTGGAAAGGTCTGAGAGACAGACTAAAGCCTTTGCATTTATATTATTTGTCTGACATACAAATTATGCTCAGAAAAGAAAAAAATGTATGCACATATAGCTATGTGTACAGGCATGTATATACAGGAGTAAGATCATACTGACGCAAAGTAAAGGCAACAAAAATAATAATAATAATGATAATAATAACTAATAATGGTGCGCAGTTTGTCCAAACTTACATCAGTATTTAAGCCACTTCTGAGTACTGACAGCTTTATTCTCCACGACGCCACAGTGAACAGACTACAGACTCTAATTATGTAATGATAATAATCGGCTCATTGTGTAACTATATTTCTGAGTTAATTATAAGACCTGGGAAGGGAAGCTTTACAGTCATTAATGGGAGCTTTATGCTTGTGCCTCTCCACCAAAAACAATCCACCTGTTCTATTTTACAGGAACAGCTCAGCCACTCCACAGCTTCCTTGCATGGCCCTGTTAAAATATTGAGCATGTACTTAAGTGCTATTTGGCCAAGTGTCATTTAGGCTGAAGGGCTCTCCATCCACAAAAGATGTCTTGAAGTGACTGGATCAGAGCTGGTAGTGAACCGCAGAGGAATACACAGGTATTGAATTATTTACTCTCAATAAAATATTTATACTTTTGTCCCACAAACTACTAACTACAACTATGAAGTAAGGCTGCAGTTACGCTGGGAAAGAGCAGGAGTCACGATAGAGAATCATCTCTAAATGTATGTTACGTGTCTTACTAACATAAAATGAAGCTGCTGTTTGAGATCACCAAAACTGAATTTCCTATAATTCATAATGCAAATGGAGCAGGCCTTAATTTGTGCTTCAGTGAATGTATACAGTGAACGCGATGTATGCTTCATTGACATTTATTAATAATACAACAATTATATAACATGGCTTCAGTTCACATTTCCTTCTGAAAGCCACCCGGACCCATCTCAGCTACAACTATCTGAAACCAGTTTAAGATGAAGAAAATAATCAGGAAAAGAATCAAAAACTCATTTCTGTTAATTGTTAATCTAAATCCATTGGCCCTACATATTGAATGCCATAGAGCTCAGACCATTCCTTACTTTAATTTGAGGTGTCCTGAAAAATTTGTTTTAACTGTCTGACGTTTATATTTGAATCTCAGTTCCTCGACGGCAACAGCTCCATCTTCTCCTTTATTGAAAACTGCTTTATTTAACCATAAACATAAAGCATAAAGGCTGTAAACCCACAGTGTGTCTTTACACACAGCATACTGTGCACAGAGGTGATCAGCTGAAAGCAAATTGTTCGAGACCTTGTCTGTGAGCTCTCCATTTTGCTCCATAAACTGTGATGACATTCTCTGATTAAATTATGGCTGTATTGACTTTTGGGAACCACTTGCCTAAATCTACAAGATTAGCCTATGATTAATGATGGACACTTAATCCTTTGTTCAAATTGGACTGTTCAGAAAGAATTGTAGCGGGGAAAGACGAGACGTTCACTTTCTCCTCCTCCTACACCTGCCACCCGCTGAAAAACAGCCTGTAAACTAAACAACCACATTATGCATGTTAGCATCCGTTGTCCTTTCAGAAATGCCACATAGCGCAGGTGTATCGCTTTCATACAGATAAAATGTTGACAGCGTACAAGTCTGTCAGGGACCTTTTTACGTGACACGAAAGGCCAAGTGAGCTTCTGTAGACTCTCTGCGAAGCCTTCGGTGTTGAACCAACGGGAGAAAAACAAGATCAGCTGTCAGGACATTTATGGATGTAACAAGAGAGTGAGTCATTTCAAATTCTGGGAGTCGAGGTCTTCAAAGCTTCTTTGCTTGTTTCTGAGGAAAATAAGATCCGACCACAGACCTGAGTCAGATAAGTCCAAGTTATGCTCAGTCGTGGCTGGGTAGGGTCACATTTTACAGCCACAGTAGTTTTGGTGGTAGCCTGTGCATTTGCTATCATAGAACAATAATTTGGGGGATATGATTTGATGTCATCTTAAAATAGTTAGATCTTCGATTGGAGTTCATTACTCTCAGGGCTTTCCTGAAGTGGAGTAAAGATTTCTCCCTTGAACTGAAAACTGAAAATGCTTTGTTTTTATTGTGACCAGGTAACCCATACCATATCATTTGTGGGCATGGCATTTGCACCTTTATGCTGATGATGCACAGCTATATGTCCCAGTGGCGTAAATCCCACTAATTTGAGCACCACAAAAACCCACTAAAAACAGGATGTTTGCTTGCACTTGAATTAAATTTTCAATAAAACTGAAAGTCTTATCCTTGGCCCTGACAATCTGGCATACAATTACAGTCCTCACTTGATATTTTTCCCAGCAACACTAAGCCTTTCGGTCAAAGACAGTGTGTTTTTTCATTCCAACCTTAATTCTGAATTGCATATTAGCAAGGTCGTCCAATCTTCTATTTTATCATCAAAGCAATACTGCCAAAATCTGTTTATTTTTGAGCTTCAGAGACACAGGCATCCTTTCATTTCCTCACATTTAGACGACTTTAGTGGCAATAATTCACAAACAGTTCAAAATCCTGCAGCTAGACTACTTAGAAAAATCAAGAAAAGAAATCAGACTAACAAAGCCGGTTTATTACACTATCAATTTAAAGATTTTACTCATTACCTTTAAAGCTCTTCATGGCTCAGTTCCCAGACTATCTTTGAATATACAGTATTTCTGGGTCAAATTCTGAGATTCACTACTGCCAGGTCTCTACTGTGACACAAGATGCTTGACGACCTTGAGTTGAAAAATCTGTATGCTTGATTAAATCATGATGAAAACATATCAACAGATTTTGAGTAATCGATCTGCATATATGTATTTATGTTTGTACGTAGGTTTGGATATGTATGTTATATTTATGTAACACATTTGCGTGTTTGTATGCATGACATGATCACCATTTTGATGCTTTTTTTCCTCATATAATATGCCTATATGTGATGTTTTTCCTCGAACATCACTTTGTAATCTCTGGTTTTGAAGTGCTATACAAATAACCTTAATTATTTATTACTGCTTAGCATTTATACACATTTAACAGTTACACTACGCTCCAATGCGAGACGAAATACTATTACAATTCAGCAGTAAGCGTCTCACAAATCTGCTAAAAATGCCTCACTTTTATAAAAAACATGTCATGAAATGGTTCAACATAGGCTTTTTACAAACACGCTATTTTTGTCACAGCCTGTATTACCTGTCAGAGGAGTGTATATTCACGTGTCACATAAAGAGAGCTACCATCAGAGGTTTATGGACATCTATGAAAGACAACGAAGAACACAGGACCGCAGCCTTATTTAGACAAAAAGGGTTTGCAGGGACATCAGACGTCATCGCATGACACTTTAGTCACAGACTGAGAGGTTGTTTATACATAATTCCTTTGTAGTTTCAGGAGCTCATTCTGCGGTTGATCATATTCTCCTCTGCCTGTGTTCAGAGGCTGACCTGTTGTGCAGAGATGTGCATATTTACTCTATTCATAGGCTCCACGCAGCACACATGCTACAGGCACATATTCATTACTAAGTAGCCCGTGGCGACTGTCATGTGGAGACAATGGTGGAAGACAAAAACAGTGTATCTACCTCACAGGGAAGCTTCCACACTTGTAGCCACACAGCACTCCCAAATAGCGTGTTTTTTTTTTTTTTAATCATATTCACATAATCTTGCGAGAGTCGTATGTGGAATCACGGATAAGCCTCCTTATGTTGCTCAGATATTACTGCAAATGAGCATGTCTGAGAAATGTAACACCTTGCACAGACTCTTGCATTTTAATTTCGGTGGCATCTGTGACCAGTCCGTCATGTCCCTAACCCCCTCGGGGGACCCCCAACCTATCTGCTGCAGACCCCCAAAACCCAGGAGGAGGGGAGGCTGCGGTGAGGGGAGGGTGTGGTGGGGAGGTAAGGGGGGAGCAGGGACACATTTGATTGATGATGGTGTGAATTAAACAGAAAGAGATGGAGAGAATCCTTTTATCAGGCCAGAAACACGAGTGGATTAAAATGTAGTTGTACAACCCCTCTGTATAATGCAGAAGCCTGGCCGCATATCACGAGGCACCAGAAGCCAAGATGAGAGCTGCTTGTTATTATTGCCCCCGCCCCTCCCCTCCTGCCTCAACCTAACACATGAAACTTTGCTGAAGCAGGAAAAACAGGGATGAAACATGCGAAACGCGGCTAGAAAAAAAAAAGCAAAGAAGCGATTAGTGGATCGACAGAAATTTAATCTGAGAATATTTTTAAATCGATGAATCCTTTTAGTCTTTCGTTGGTTACAAACTGTCAGATGTGAGAATTTACTTCTCTTGTTTTTATATCTTAATAACTGAACATCTTTGGGTTTTGTACTCTTGATCAAAAAGAAAACAAGACGTTTTAAGACGTCACATTGAACTGTGAGAAATTATTGTGGGCATGTATTACTATTTTCTGACATTTTACCCCAAAAAAAGGAGAGAAAAAAGGATGAATTAAGAAAATAATCAGCAGAGTGATCAAAATGATTTCCAATATTTGGACAACGCAGCCACATTCTTTCATTCTTTTAGATTTTGGCACCAAGCATCATGAAGTCTTAAGAAGGAAGATATAAAACGCTTAGTACAAGCTGAAAATTGTTGTGGCTGTGTTAAAAGTAAGAAAACGCTACCGTGCCATTTTCCCTGCATTCATGTCACCTGATCATGCAGTTAGAAGCCCTTGATTGCCCTTAAACAGCATCACCGAGTAAAGCCCTCCATGACCACGTCCGAGGCTCTAATGGACCTGCAGCATGTCTCCGTCTGGCAGCGGCCTCGGTGCCCGACTCCACCGCTGCTCTGCTGATGTTTTGTGCCACTGCATAATTTATTGCCCTCTTTGCGGGCCTCTTCTTGCGCATCCCCTCTCTCGCGGTGCAGGTGAGAGTTCAGCTGTTTGGTTTAACACATCGCCGAGAAGGGCCGCGGACCTGGCTCGGCGGCAGCAGACCCCACATGTGACAAATGCAATTAGAGGGAAATATGCAATTACCGCAGTCCCCACTCTCTCATGCGGCCAGACAAGGACAATTTGTCAATGAGGCCCCAGTGGTATCTCCTGAGCCTGGAAAGGGACCTGAAGGTACCATTGTCCCTGCCTCCTTCTCAGGAGCTGGCCTGTGGTGTTGGATGGCCTGAAGCCCCTGGGAGGCTTGGCAGAGGAAGATGTATGGCTGGAGAAAAGATACAGGGTTCAATAATCAAAAACAAACCCCTTGTCTTTGACTGTTTCTGTTACACGCCCCCCTCTCCTCCTTTCTCCTGTGGGCAACAGAAAGGCTGTATTTAATAAACGGCTGCAGGATTCAGTGCTGCATCAAGAAAGCGACTGATAAAAGTTTATATTTGGTTTTATTTAGCAAATCTGACTTAATGTGTTTAGGATTAGTTAGGAGATTTTGATGGAAGGATGGAGCACACAGGTAGTGTTTTCATAGATAAATATATTAATAAAAGAGATTTTTTTCATCACTAACAGGACAATAACAATCACTCCTCTCTTAATATCACTTTTGTTGAAGGGGTTTATATTGCAGTTTATACAAAGAAGGTTAAATAAAAGTGAATGCTGAAACACAGCTAACAAGCTATGACATGATATCTTCCTCCATTTTGGACTCGCCGGCTTTTCGTTCCCTCAAAGGTCAGCACTGTCAAGCAGCATAGTTTTTGCACACAGGGCAAATTTAAGTGTCTAATTTAACCAAAGTTGAACTCAAGTAGCACAGATTTACTTCACCCCATGCTAGCAAATCCACCGGTCTCAGTAATTTAATTGAAACAGATTGATTTCAGCATTAAATTTCACCGCTTTGCATGCCGACCTGAGCGAGAGGTCAGAGCCGGCCCGTGCTGTATTTCCTCACATAGTCTGATTAACTTAACACTGGTTCTTTCTCTTCCTGTCTTCAGCTTTTTTTTCCCCCCCTCATGTTCAAGAGCACCTTCAGGTCTCACCGCACGGCGACCTGATTAATCGCTTTGCTTTTGTATCACTTTCAGGAAACTGTCGTCACCTCGTACGGATAATAATAAAGAGAGCAGTTTCGTGTCGCCGTGACTGAGACACTTGTCTGAAGTGCTCGACGCTGGCCGACATGTGAAGTGCGCGACCTGCTGCATGCCTTTGTTCCCTCTTTGAATGGACATGATAGATAGAAGTGGAGCAATGGAGGCGAAGACCATGACAATTTGAGCACTGACCTGGTTTTCACTGTAGTCATCATAAAACACAGAGCCAGCGTCCTGGGGACATGTAATAACATCAGGCCTTTGGTGTAATTCACTATCTCAGTGTGTGGCAATATAGCAAAACCCATTACATTTGCCTTGTAATTTGCTGTCGCCCCAGCGAGGGATTCAGGTGACTGCGACCCCCGTTAATGGAGTTCCAGTGATAAGAACAGGTCTGTTTATTAGCCACATGCGGTCAAGCGTGGCAGGAACAGCTGAGCGCAGGCAGGTGTCGGGCCCTGCGAGGGCTCAGGCACCGCTGGCAGGCTTCGGCGCTCATTTCACGCACGTTATGGTCACACTGGCTAGGTTGGAAAAAAGGAGGTCGCTGGGTGCACAACAATATAACTGCTGAGTGATGAGGTTTCCTCAGAGTCTACCACTTCTGGCAATTTGGTTTGTTTGTGGAAATCAATGAGTCATCTGCGGTTTTGTTTTTCGACGGGGCTGGAGGAGGAGCTCAATGAATGAAACATCAGGATTTTTTTTTTTTTTTTTCGTATTTGGAGGCCGATGGGTTTCAAAAGAGGCACTTGAATGTCCAGAAATGTAGTCTCCTCCACAATGCCACGCTGTGGTAAACGATAAGTGAACATTTCATTAGGACACAAAAATAAAAAGATCACACGCCGCAAAGAAAGGTTATCTCTTCCAGCATGCACGCTTGCAGACATTTACAGAGCCTTGAGGAGAAAATGAACTTCAAATTAAAATGTCTATTTGATGCATTATCCTAATAGGGACGGATGGGAAAAGAGAACTCTGTGGTGCTCACATCCTTCAGCCTGAGGGGACAGACTTGGGGAGTTGTCATTACGAACTTAGCCCACCAAGATGAGCCTGTTGGGAGGTGGATTCACAGAGATTGTCTGCTGTTTTGACAGGTGTCTGTGCGGGTTAATTTATCAGGCAATTAGAGAATAAATGGAGCTATCTTTACATGGGAAGCATGATTGATCCTGTTGCAGCGTTACAGAGTTTTATTTTGAGAATTGGGCTGAGAATCGAAGCTCAGAGTAACAAAATAAGCTAACTGAACTTGTGAAGTCTGTGAGGCGCCGGATGACTTTATCTTGCTGAGACTGCTGACTGCTTGGCTTATAAAGTGCGTCTTGTAGCATTTAACGTGACGCTGCGTGCCATCTAAGCGAAAACGCTTTCACATCTAACACAGGAGATTAGCAGCGCATGAGAAACAATTGATAATGACTTAAGTGGGGCTGCGACTATTGATCATTTTCGATTCGCGATTAATCTTTCCTCTCAGTTTCCAAACAAACTGACACCTTAAAACATCTTAATTCCTCTGACCAGCCTCCAAAATCTAAAAATATTCAGTTTACTGTCACATTAAATAAAGATATGGAACAAATCCTCACTGAAGATGCTGGAAAAAGGCAATGTGTTGCATTTCTGCTTGAAAAAACAATTGATTATTCAGATACTTATGATTTTCTACCGAGGGACTAATCAGTTAATCAGCTAATCATTTCTGCTCTAGACTTAAGAAGAACAGAAAGATTTGAATTGCACATGCACTTTAAAGCCTGCGCATCACAGCCGTTATCGATGGGCCAGACAGCAGACGGGCAGGCAGCCTTTATGTAGCCTATATAAAGTGTGACCCAGGAGCCAGGGCTTTCTGTAAGTGTGCCAACGTGGACGTGCTTCCAGCAATAGTCATGCTTCTGCCAGCTGCATCATCTGTGCCTGCACAAAAGCATGCCCTTTGAAAAGCGCTCAACACACACAAAAGCAGTGATGCGTGGTGCACATGCATCAGTGTGCAAACGTGCATGCTCACATTACTCTTTATTCAACTTTAGTAAAACTGATACATTTCCCAATTAAATTTGGCTTTCGCTGTGTGAGATTTAGCACTCTGTGTTTAATTATTTTCCCTCCGTGTAAGTCTTTTCTTTACTTAGGCGGAAAATCTTGCACAAATATTCAACAGGAACAGAAAATACTGAGGCTGGTTTAAAAAAGATTTGAGGTGAAATCTAAATTCATGGCGGCAGATTGAAGGAGAAGCAACAGAGCTCATCTGTCCTCTGGCAAAAGACTCACTGTGAGTCATACCAAGTGCACACATCACTGTAGAGACACTCAATTATGATTCAAATCTCCATAACGGGGCAATAAAGCCATTTGTCATGTGACCATCTGCAGTGCATCGCCGCTGATTCTGCCTGAATGTAGTTAGCCCCTGCACACTGCGAAAGTGCAAAGAGTGGAACGTGTGGATTTATTAGTGTCAGGCTCAAACTGTAATCACCACAGGATCAGAGCTGCGCCGATAGATTAATTTCATTTTCTGTGAATTCTGTAGCCTCCTGAAGAATAAAAAAAAAAAAATCTCCAGGAGCCTGGAAACAAAGACGTGCCCCGCGGCCGTCTTTGTTTTACTTTTTCTCCGCAGATTTAAAACAATGTGTGAAGGGAGAGAGCAACACCAGTTTAGTCCCAGCACCGTAATTATCGCCTGCTTTCGTCTCCCAGGGATGTTCATGGACAAGGGCCTCATAACAGGTGACAGAATGCCTGCCAGCCGCCCCCAGTTCCCCCGCCCCCACCCCAGAATGGTGACTATTATAAACCAAAAACGTATGCTCTCAATATATATGCAAATGATGCTTGGTCCCAAGGTGAAGTTCGCAGAGCAGCAACGCCGCTTGCTTCTGTTTTGCTCATTTGCAAAAATGTTGAGAGTAACAAAGACCACAGGAAATTGAAAAATTGTTACTAAGTATTAGAAAAAGCAATCATTTTCCCCAGGCAGCCTAATCCTGTGGAAATTGATCTCACCTCTCTGCCTGACATGCACCGGTAGGAAAAACACATAAGACGAAAAATGCCTGTTTCAGTGTCGCCTGGTGGAAAATTTGTTTGGTTGCAGATTTCCTTTCTTTTTTTTTTTTCTTTTTTTTTATTTATAAAGCCGCACTGTCCTGCGCTGTCGGGATCTGGTGTCTTTGTTTGTCCCCTCGGCTGCAAACAGGTGTAGTGAATCCTCAAAAAGAAAATTAGTAACCGGTGTGTAATTGTTTTTTTTTTCCTTTTTTTTTCTTTTTTTTCAGACTTGCTGCCGCCGCTGCAGCAGTGAGTAATCTTTCTGCCGGGCTGCTCCATCCGTGCAGCATGCATGCAAATCTGTCCATTTGTTGTCTAATTTTAAACGCGCTGATACCATCTCACTAATGCATTTGCTCTTCCTTTGCGTGGAAGTACAAATTGGAAACGACAGTCTATTACCCACTGCTCTGACCTTCGTGATGGAACATAATGTGAAAAGACCTACGAAGCCTTTATTTGAGGGAGGGAGGGCGAGGACACAGTGGTGATTAATTAACCCAATTAATTTAGACTAAGATTATCTGAACAATTATTTCTCGATAAATCAGAGCAAGGTGCGATGATGACTATTGTAGTTAAGGTTTAATTACGGCATTAGAAGATCAAATGCATTGCTAGGAACAAACTGAACGCTTATGAATGTCTTCGGCTGTAAATGAAATCATTAATGCTTCCATTTGAAATAGAAGATAGCTTTTGGGAAGCAACAGAACCATGAAGAAGAAATATTACTCCACATTATTTGACGTTTTGAGAGATATTGAGCAGTACGCTTTCTTGACTGGAGTTGAATGAAAACCGTCAATGCCACTGTCAATAAATCGCTAATAACTTAGCGTAGCGCAGGGTAGTTAGGCGTTGGTGAACTGGCAGCTCTCAAGCGCTCTCCAGAACTGGATCTGGTCACCAAGTCCAAGTCCCAACTACAAAAACAAAAACAACGAACGATATGACATTTCGATCGCCCCCTTGTGGCTGGCTGCAGTACAGCTCATAAACCCTGCCCCCACTATGCTAGCAGACACAGGCTGAACTAAAAATGAAAGCACACAAATCAAAATTTATGTTCATGTTTGTGATCATTTTTATAAGTTAAGGTTAGTTTTAATTAGTCATTTGTTGCAATAAAAACAGGGTGAAACATTTTTGTCAACAGCTATCACGGTCAAACCTGAAGACGTCATATTAATAACATCGAGAGGAGATATACCTTGAACTTTCACCAGTTATTGTTTGCGAACAGTGAGCATTAATCACTGATCAAGAGGAGTGGATGTATGGGCTTGGCTGCCTTGTCAGTCATTACTGACGCCGAATGAAACCGCCAGTGAAAGACGATATTGTTCACACATGGGATATTTTTGCCTCCATTGCATAGTCGAGGAAATGGATACATCTTGTTTATCTTCAAAGTATGCTACAAAACTC
>JAOXYL010000050.1:19581803-19596097 GCA_028564955.1 Terapon puta | reverse complement strand
TGAAATAGATGATCCAGAAACGGGAAGGATGTGAAGGTTTTTTTTTTTTTTTTCAACTTCGTCTGGTAGAGCAGTCCTGATTCCCAGGTGGGTGCTTTCCTTCAGCATTTTGTAGTCTTGCCAGAGAGCTCTTGTTAGAGACAAACCTGCACATGGTAATGTTTTAATAGCTTTTTGCTCTCGCAGTCTGTTTCAGCATGTTTCAAACGCTCGCTGGCTGGGGAGATGGCCCCTCGCTCCACCTGCATGTCAAAGATATTAATGGCTCTGAGTCACTTTGCGGCTCAGGACTCCGATACCTCGCTTCCGATTTTACTGAACATGGCTGCTTTTTCCAAAAGGAGGAGGAGGAGGAGGAAGTCTGTCTGCCTGACCATCAGCTGAGCTTCTGTGAGGGGGGAAAAGCACCGTCTGAGGAGCCGGTTGTGTCTCCTTAAACATACCAGAACCATTGTTTTCAAGTGCCAGAGAGTTTGGCAGGGCCTTCAGACAGAGGGTGGGTGACGGAGGGCCGCACAGTGAAGTGAGGGTGGGTGGGGGGAGCTGGCAAGAGGAAATCCCAGAGACGAAATTAGGGAACAATACAGATCGTCGTAACGCGGCTCTGTACCGCTGCGTGTTCGGACAATCAACCCCCAGCGCGCAGCAGCCTGCCAAAGCCCAGAGAGGTGAGAACCAGGCAGTGCAGAGGGGGGTTTCTGCTTCCTTAAACAAACAGTCCAGCGGGTAGCTCTGCGGCCTCAGGTCCCTCCCAAACGTGGGATTCACGTCGGCCGGTTGCAGCCGCGTTCGATAGCGCAGAACAAATGTTTTATCCAGATCAAACAGGGGAAGAAATCGAATCAGCTCAGTGAATATGAAAGTGCTTGTCCCCTCAGGCGCATCAAACTGTATAGTATATCTGTGTGTGTATCTATAAGTGTTTTAATAAAACACCAGTTTGTCACAATATTAGGTCAACATTATCATCTGGCAGAAGATAAAAACTATACACACTGACATATTATTTTCTTTCTAAAACCATGTATGGTACTTGTACAGAACTCATTACTGTTAGTCGGTTCACCACTCTGAGGGAAATATCCCAACATCTATTGCATGTATTGCCATGGAGCGCCACCAACAGGTCACTTGCCTTGTGAAATTTCTAAATAAATAACATGTACTGTATTTTTCTGCAAGTCAGATCTGCTAGATAGATGATGGCCTCTAAAAATTGGATGCAAAATGTTAAATTTAGTCATATCCTGTAATGAGTGCTTTTAATTTTAATACACCATAAGCTGCATCTCGGCTTCCCTTTAACTTGCCCATGAGCTCTGCTTTTATCATATGAACCTTTTAATCTATTCTGTTTGTAGCATTTTGACACTTTTAATATCATCAGCTGTCTTGTTCATGTTTAACGCTTTTAATGCTTCCTTGCTGCGAAAACAATTTCCTCTGTTGCGCTTTCAGTTTTACTGGTTACTGGCCTATTTTAATTTCCATTTTCGTGGATTTCCCCTCCGACAACAATAAAACTTGTGCGTTAAGTAAAAAAATAGGCGTAATTATCTCAAGATCTCATCCAGCAGCCCGTGCAGCACTGAAACCTTGGTACCGCTGCGTCCCTTCAAAGAGCTATATATCTGTCAAACCCCAGTAAACAGGCACAGTCTTCATGGGAAAGTCTGCGCGTACAGGACCTGTGGGAGGGGACGGCGGAACCATTGGGACGTTTCATTTCAGCGAACAGAGCAAACAGTCGGAGGATTTCCTCAATCAGTGGCGAAAGAGTGTGCGGCGAACAACCTCGCTGACAGAAACATGGAGACCTGCACCGGCAGCTGGGCCCGCTAACAACCTCGGGGACGGGCCGTGGCGTGCAACACCCTTTAACTGGCCAGAATCAAACGCACACGCTCACACACTCTCATTTACACCAATAATTACACCTTCAGAGAGTAAAAACTGTGACAAGTCTTACAAGCTTCACCATTTTTTGTTTTGTTTCTGACCTTTTACAGCAACACTTCCTCCAAATAACTGTAAAATCCCCTTGTGCTTGATTGAGATGTTTGACTAAATGCAGCTCTGCGATATCAGAACATCTGCTGCGACCAACAAGTGAGAGATATTTGAAAAATGTGGAGCATTACGCTTTGCTGTTTATTTCTCATGCTGATATTACCTCCCCCCGCCCGCCTGCCATAAATTTAAAAGAGCTCACAGCTGCAGTTACCGGTGTCCAATAGGAAGCGGACAACAAAATCCTCATTTCCACTGATGTTCTGTGGTAACATCAGTAAATTTCTATGTCCCGGTGCCAGCTGCTGCTGAATGAGGCATTGTTTAATGCAGATGGTGGAATCCAAAGACCTCACTCTTCCCTTTTCCATAAAGCCGGTCTGCTATTAATAACCATATATCGACCTCCTTTGTCAACAAGAGCGACACATACAAATAATATGCTGGAGGGGAGACAATGGGGAGTTCCCTGCGATGAAAACAACAGGATGAGCCAGCCTCATAAGTGTGTGTGTGTGTGTGTGATTGATGTCAGCCTCCATTATGTAAGTCAGTCTCCCGGAGAAACATCTCATTTAGCTCACTTATCCATCTATTTCAAGTGCAAAAAAACACTGATGTGACACTTAAGATGATTTGATACGATGACTTATTCTTATTTGTTTGAGTCTTTTAACGTATTTTTATAGTGTGTTCATAAATAGCATTCACATACATCCACTGTCTTCTCTTGCTTTATTGTTTTATTGCTTGTTTGTCTTGTTGGAAGTGTCTGTTTCAAACCACTGAGGCCATCTGAACGCCTTCTGCGAGAGGCTGTCTGAAAACCTACGCCATCCAACCTTTAAACCATCAGAGGGCAGCAAAAAAAGATTTGTCATTTAAATATTTCTATGAGGTCAGAAGATTCAAGAGACAGATATAAAATCCTACCTTTTAGCCTCTATTGTGGCTCAAAATCTCAAAACCCTGCGTCCTACAATTTCACGAAACTCACCTTAATCTGCCTCCAAACTCCTTCTGTGGGGAGATAAAGATCTGAGGGGAACTTCGCGGGTTAAAGAAGTGACTCAAAACCAAAGATCTCAGTTGTCCTTTCACTGCGAAATTGAGAGCAGTGGCAGAGTTGAACCACATGATGGCAGGGTATTTCCTCCAGAAGATCAACTCAACTCCTCCTATTAACACACTCAGCTTGGGCCCCTCACAGGAAACTGACTTACCACACTTGTTTAACTTAAATGAGAGACGAAGATGTTTCAGAAAGTACTGTTCATCCTGGTGAGTTGAATCTGACTTTTACATAATAATTAGAATCCAAATTAATTTTTTTTACATATTCTATAGCATATAAAGTTAGTATTCAGAGTGTTGATGGCACTAATTTAAAATATTTGTGCTGTCTGAACACGGCGGCTTCGTTCTCAGCTGCTGTGGGTGCGTGACATAACCCAGAGTGAGGTGAAAATAGTTAAAAACTGCAACGAGGATGCCCACCTGAGCTGTGCAGATTTCGATTTTAAGCTCCTGGATTTCCTCTCAGTGACATGGTACAAGGTGAGTGACTCGTTTCAGGCTTTCAGACAGAAACGCTGGTTGATTTGAGCTGCAGGCGGTTGACAAATTAAAGGAAAAAAAGTGTCTCAGTAAACCACGTGCCTCAAAAACGGCTTCAGAGCTCCCTCGGATTTGATTCTCAAAGTCTCTGAACTCCATTGGAGGGATTCGTCCTCTCCAAAAAGATCATTTGGTGATTTGATGATGGTGGTGGAGAGCGTCGTCTAACACGTTGGCCCAGACTTTGTTTCTGGGCCAGGTGTTCAGTTGGGTTGAGGTTTGGTCACCACAAAGGCCGAAGCATATGTTTCACATCCACTCTCATCAGGATTGAAGTATTTTATTTAAAGGTGATCACTGAGAATGTGGAAGTGCCTGCATTTGTCATATTTCCCCTTCATCTATTCCCATCTGTGTGATGGGCGCTGTTTGTTTCATGCTGTCTGACTGATGTATAAAAATGACTTTTTTCGTGTTTATTTCGCACAGCTCATTAGCGCTAAAAAACTGGGCATCATCAGGCAAGCTAAAGAAGATGCAGACCCGCAGCCGTACCCCTACGACCGGGAGTCGAGCTTTGGCCCGAATTACAGCCTGATCCTTCCGAGCGTGATGCCCAACGATTCAGGCATCTACGAGTGTGCAATCAGTGCAAATGTAGGAGGTAAAAATCACAACCCCACAGTCCACCTGACGGTTAGAGGTAAGCTCATTTCATTTCCACCATGCTCGAGGCAAAATATGAATTCCTATATTAATTTCTTGTTCACAGGCGGTGCATCAAAACTTAACTACAAACATTCCTGATCATATATTTCGATGCATTTTTCTGTAATGAGACATTTGTGTTGATACCAGTCACTTACTGTCATATCTGAGAGTGAAAGTTTTGCAGATTTCAACATGCAAGTTGTAAAAGTATGTTGATCATTAAATAAACAACACAGTGGAGGTGTAAAATTTTGTTGATCAGTTCAGAAAAAATAAGAGCGGGGCATGTGATGTGCATCACAAACATTGAGTTTTAAATTCATCACTTTCATTTTCAACTCATTTCTGTGTCTGTGAACAGTCTGAAACATTCTGGACCACATCAAAAAGCAGGAAACACCTTTTTTCGTTTATCCATCGCCTCAAATGCGAAATATTTTCCTTTCTATTGTGACGGTTTATGCGTTGCCCACAAAGAAAGACATCTGTTAAAAAACGATGAATGTTACTTCTGCTTGATAAAATAATACGTATTACAGCTTTTTTTGTATGAAATTGTCTGTTAAACCTGCTAAAGAAGAAATGTTTTATCACCAATGAGAACAAAGTGTTAAAAATATATCATTCATACAGTGATATCTTATGTTATTTTATTTAAATACAGACTGTGAGACCCAGGCCAGCCTGACAACAATGATGACAACTGCGTCAAACACAACTCTGATGGCAGAAATCTCGACTACAAGCAGCAAAAAACAAGTTGAGGAACTGCCGACAATGTGGAGTATTTTGGCCTTTGTGGCAGTGGGCGTCATCAAACTCGTTTTATCGATAATCTGCATTTGGGTAAATAAACACAACTTTTCTGCACAAATGGTAGGACCTGTCACAGGTTAGGGAGCAAACGTGGTCAAGTCAATTTGTTTATATTTCATAAATAAAAATCATCAACATGGTCTTTTGTTGGTAAAAAGAGATTGAATGATTGCACCTAGAATGAAAATGAGGCTCCGAATGCAATGCTAACAGAGACTCCAGATTTTTTTAGGAACACATCTGTGAAAGCCAAGAGTGGTCAACCGCATGAAAGGCAGGAGAGATACGGATGTAAATCAATGTCAAAAGGCAGGAGACAGCACAAAAGAGCAGTATTTGTATAAGAGGAGGCTGCGTTCACACTGAAAGCCTTAGCATACAAATCTGATTTTTTTTCCTTGAAATCGGACAATATCAGACTCCAGTGTGAACTGTTCACAGTCCTGAACTGATCCTCCCTGTGCACGAAAGGACAATAACAATGACGTCATGTGCACAGAAGTGAACATGTAGGCCACTCAAGTCTTCTTTTATGGTTTCATTTATAAGCAGTTGTGCAGGAAGCCAGAAAATTTGTTAGAATTAATTATTCAGAGGGTTGGGGATGTTGAGGAGGACAGATTCCATGCAAAACTCTGCAAAAGCGGATCAGCAGTCGATCCAACGTAACGTTGCATTAATTCCAATATAACCTAAATCAGACCTGTTTCTAAATTTGAAATCAGATGTCACGTGATTTGTGCTGCTCATACCAAATGAAAAGAAGATCTGAGCCGCAGGTGGGCAAAGAAATTAGCTTTTGTCCATTTTTGTATAAACTCCTGCAGAGCCAAACTAAACTAAAAAGTTCAACTTGACCTTCCCATTGAAGCAGACTCCTGCTAGTGTGATATTATTTTCTTTCACTGTAAGTCATCTAGATCACCTCCAACCAGAGTTTCAACGTTTTATTTTTCCTTTTGCGTCCTAATAGGGATCTCTTACAAATCTGTGCCTACACACTCTCAGTGTGTTCATAGATCTGTGGTAAGGTCTACTTCAGAACAGAAAGGTACAGCAGAACTGATCCATTACATGTCTGTGCGACCACAGTACTATTTCCTGTTCCTTGTTGTCAAGAAAGATAGTGGGTTTTTTTGTTTTTTTAAACTTGACCACAACTGTTCCCTAACCTTAACCAGGTCTTTTTTATTGCAACCCAGACAACAAAGCTCCCCTGACCTTAAGTATCTATTTGAACCCTAAACCACAGTGTTTCACAAACAAAATGTCCAACAGATTAAGAAATGCTTTCACCTGTAAGATATAAAGCAACAACACAACCATAATTTCTGCCTTTCCAAAGAAAATGATAATTGACTGTAACTGCTTGTTTATTACAGAGGTTGTAGTTTGCAGAGGTGTTGAGCTAAACTACATTATATTTAGAAGTGTTTACACATGAAGGGGAGAGGAATATAAGAAACTTAGAAACTTGATTTATTATAGATGTTTGTTTGGATGTAACGCCGTCCACTTCAACAACCTTTAAATACTCTCAACTCTGGAATTTCATCTCATATTAACTCGTTGATGGATTCAAAGCTGTAGATGCTTTCATCTGACAGTGGAATATGTGTAACATTTCTGTTTTGCATTTCCATTTTTGTGTTTACCGTGAAAAACCCCCTTTGACTAATACTGTTTGCTGTTGGAATTTCACACTCTTACACGATGATTGTTTGTAGGCGAGCCGGCTCTGTTTCCTCTAGCAGCAGCCCACCTCAGCCTGCAAGCAGTGAGTGAGTTTTTTTCTTCTTCTTCTTTTCATGAGTAATTCACTTGAGTGTTTTTGTGCCATTTTGTCCCTCTCTGTGGTCGTTCAGGTTATCCGAGCGGCTGGCGTCAGGTCTATGCAGCGACGGCAGCAGACGTGGTGGAGCTGACCGACTGTCTGACCTTTTTTCGAGAGAAGAGAACTGACGCTTGTTTTTCTTATTTATTGTATTTTTACCACTGGGCTGTAAAAATGTGTCACTGTGCGGTATAACAACACTTTTTTTTTGCTTTGTGTTTTTTGTTTTTTTATAAGCATGAAAGAGGTCAACTCGTTGCCATAACTGAACAGGAACAGACATGAGAGGATGTAAGGCCTCATTAGGAGAACAAAAACCACCATGCACACCATGCACCTTCTGCTACAGGTGTAAAGTGCATATATTGTTGTATGGAAAAGCTTACTTATGATAAGCTGGTTATTTTTTAACATCACGTTTATGTGTTTATATGAGGATTTTAAAAAAAACTTCTGAGATGTTAAGCAGCATGTTTGAACAAAATACATTTTTTTCTCAAAAATCTCTTCATGTTATAATTGTTCTGTTGATAAATGTGAAATAATATATTTTCTTTTTCTTTTTTTTTTCTCTTCAAGGCTCAGCTAACATATCATTCAGCTTGTGGTTTCTACTGTTACACATTCTTTCCTGTCATATAAGAAGTACTCAAAGGAACAGTACCAAACTGAAAGCACTGACACCACAGACAATAATATTATATATATAATATATATATACAGATATTTATTACGATATGGAATATATTATGACCTGAAGTTACCTGAAGCTTCATTTTCTCTCTTGATGACTGAGTGTAGTTCCTGTTTATGAAGTGAGAGTGCAGCACAGTCGGTCATGTTATCATGTTAATGTAAAAAAAATCCAGCAGCTCTTATCCTGCAGACACCTTAGAAAAGTTTTAAAAAAAAACTGTCTCCAGTCAGAGTTGCTCCAAATGCATTAAATGGATCACTGCCCTTTGAAGATATCGACTGAGATCATACCAGAGGGGAAGCGTCTCACAGACAGCAGCTCAGCAGGTGCAGGAGAGAAAATGTGCACAGACCACCACCTACTGGTTTACTGTCAGACAAGAGCTGCACCGTCAAGATTCATTCTGTTTTACTATTTTAAAACTGTGTATTTGCTTTCTGGATATGTTCATTAAGCAATCGTGTTTGTAAAATCTGCACAGCGGAGGCTTATATAGCAAGTTTGTTTTTTTCACATCTCACAGTGTGTCAAAGTCCCTCAGCTTCAAACTTAATGTGAAAAATGTCTTGCGGTTTCTTGATTTTTCACAGATATTATCAAGAACTACTTCCTCTCCCTCATCAGAAAAGATAACATAGAACTAGAATAAACAGATTGTTCAACTGGAATAAAATGTACAAATCTAAAGAAATATATATATATCTAAGAATATACACAATCCCAAACATTCAAACAAGGTTAAAAGTTTGGATAATATTTGCAAATAAGTCTCTTAAGTTTGCCTTTGGTAATATTCAGACCACCTGGTGAAGACACTTCAGAGGAAGCCTGACCTGGTGATGGACATCTTTAGGTATCTATTTACACCCGTTAAAATAAAAAAATAATTGCAATACCTTTTCACAGACAATAATCCTCCTTTAACCATTAACGTTTCCTCAAAGAAGCGAGTTCTTGAACTAAAGCTCACAATGGTCCCTTTGTTTCAGGTGTTTACTAAAGAACAAACACTTTAACAGTCCCCATCCTGAGTCAGAAGCATCAAGTGTGCAGCTAACATACACCATCTTAAAACCTCATTTTATGTTGATGTTGCAACCTCAAAGATATAATGGAAAGGCTGTGCAGCTAATAATGGCTAAATAATTGCTAAATCACTTTTCTACAAGATGATATAGGAGTCATAACTTCGCTTTAACCTTCATAACAAAGGCTCAGCGATGGACCAAGTATGCTAAATGTCCTTGCTGCCTCCTTTCTGGCACCAAACCACCTTGTGCAGAAAAGCAGGATTTAGAGGTCATTGCCGACATCTCCAGGACATTGTGCATCATGGGGCAACGACATGAAAACCACTGGAAGGAGAAGAGAAACCCCATTGGTTTTTTGTTAGTTTTGAATGAACTGAAGGGGAAGAAGGAAGGAAGGGGCTGATAGAGTGATATTGTTCCAGTATAAAAGTTCGTTGTATAGTTTTCTTTAATTCAGTGCTGGACTCTGCAGACCTTCAAGCTCACTCTTTGTAATAAAGAGGTCTTTTTCTGCATTTCTGCAACAGCAGGGGGATTCCTGCGGTGGGAGTCCTAAAAGAGATGATGATTTGGGGGCTTTGGAGGGTGGGATTATGGAGAATCCATGAAACACTGGGTGAAATATTGGCCAATGGACAGTTCACCTCTACGAGAGTTTTTGTTTATACTGTGAAATATCTATCGAGGGTGAACTGTAATAACCCCACCGACCCCTCTTTCTTTATTCTGGTGCCACCATCAGGTCAAACTCTGAGTTGTCCAACATTTTTTGATATAATATCATTCTCATCAGCCCCATTTGTAGTCTGTGTTTCATCTAAAATTCTTTGCATACTCTAACATGCTAAGCAAAAATAGTGGACGTTGTAAACAGTACTTGACATTGGGCCTGCCGCCTCACGGGGTTGCAAACGTAGCTGCACAGTGTCACCTGGGAGGTGTTTCATTTTGTTCCTTCGCCCTTTAAATCGGCTCCATTCAGTGTGTTCTCCTTCTCTGGCTCCGCGCACAGGTTGTTGAAACAGCGCCTGAACACCTGAACTGATGTCGTACGGGCTTGCGATTAAGAAAACACGATAAGCTGCCCTTAAGTTTGACCTCCGCCAAGAAATCAAGGGCGCGAGAACGCTTGTGGAGCTGCAGAGCAAACAACCGTAAACCAATAAACGTGAATGAACGAGTGAGTCGGGCAGGGGTCAGTCCTGCTCTGCTCCCAAAGATGCACCGCTCGTCTTGTCTGAGTGGGAGAGGCCTGGGAAACCTGACAGACAGCCGACAGCCCCTCTTAATAACTTGTCACCTCCCTATGAGGAGTTAAACTGTCTCAAGGCGTAGTTAAGCCTCTCTGTATTCACCCAGCGCCTTCAGTGTTGACCGCCTGCTTACTCTCAGCCAGTCTGGGAGCCCCGTTTTTTCCCCTGAGCGGAGCAAAACTTCCCCCTGGAGATGAAAATATCCGTGGTGTCCAAGAAGCTGTGGTGCGTCCACAAGCAGCTGGTCGTCCTGCTCACCCCGCTCGTGTTTCTGCCTTTGCTTTTTACTCTGCCGGAAAAGGTGAGTGACTTTGCCTTTGTCCTGTCTGTCCTGTAAAAGTCAGACTAACTCTTAGTTTGCACCAACAGTGACAATGCTTGCTTTTATTTATTACGAGTAATTCCCACCAATCGGCATTAGTCTGAATACTGAGGTGGGTTTTCCAGCATCGACTGAGCAAAGTTTAAATCTTTACTGTTCGATGAATTGATCAGTGTAGTAATTTTAATCATTACTCAAATGCAAATGGTAAAAATACTGCGAAACACAAGTTGAGTTTTTGACTCCAAGTGGGTAATTATTCTCTATTTTGTTCAATGATAAACTAATTCATTAAAAAATCATAATGGGCAGATGAATCACTAGTTTAGATTCATTATGTTGTATATTATTCGTCATGATGGTTACAAAAAGCCATCCAATAATGCCGTAATTCACAATTACATATGTGAATACACTGCACACTATTCTTTATGCACTTTCATTTTTACACAAACAAACCTCTTATGCACCTCATGGGCATGCATTTTGCATTTTCACATACTTACAAACTTTGAAACACAATCATGTGATATTATGTTGTTAATCTGCTTCCTGTTTTTTCTTTGTCTTGTTTGCTGGACTGTGTGTGTTTTTTTTGTTTTTTTGGGGTTTTTTTTTCTCGTTCAGGAGGGAAAATGCCTGTACGTGGTGGTGCTGATGGCGATGTTTTGGTGCACGGAGGCTCTTCCTCTGGCCGTCACCGCCATGCTTCCAGTCTGCCTCTTCCCCACGCTGGGAATTCTTCCGTCCAAGAAAGTTTGCCCTCAGTACTTCCTCGAAACCAACTTTCTGTTTCTCAGCGGCCTGGTGATGGCCTCGTCCATCGAGGAGTGGGGCCTGCATCGCAGAATAGCCCTGAAGGTCCTTTCTATTGTTGGAGTAAAACCAGCATGGTGAGGAAACTGGGGGATATTTGTTATTCATGTTATTTTCAACAAATCTTGTGAAAAGAACAAAGCCTACAAAAAGAAAGCCCAGAAGTGTGTAATAATGTGTATAAATCCACAGCTGAAAATAGTCCCGCGCCCCCCAAAAAAATATTTTTTGCTCCTGTTTCAGCTGAGCAGAGGCGAACTTTTTTGCAGATTCAATAGCTTTCCAAAAAAAAAAAAGCACCTGTGACCCGTTTAAAAGATTTATGTCTCCATGTCATTAGAATTTAGAAATATCACCCACCTAAGTAAGTGAGAATTTAATTTAATTCCTGTCAGTAGCCTTGGCAGCATCAAGTGTTTGAGTCTGAGATTGTGGATTGGATGTTTTTTCCTCAGGCTCATATTGGGAATGATGTTGACCTCGTCCTTCCTGTCCATGTGGCTCAGCAACACCGCCACAACAGCCATGATGCTCCCCATCGCCAACGCCATCCTGGAGAGCCTGTTTGGAGACCTGGAGACCCTGAAAAAGAAATGCAAGTTTGCAGATGACTCTGAGGATGATATAATAAATGGTACGTTGGACGTTGTAATACCTGAACAAAGGATGTGATGTGGTTTGGTGGTGAACCCACACAGCTTTTTACGGCTGATAACTTTACTGTTTTGGGTGACTCTTCAACTTTTTCAATAAATCTGCTGTATACTACCAAACAAGCAGACACAGTAGAGCATTTAGCTGCTAAAAAGCAAAGGTATTTCCTTTAGAAAATGGTGGAGACCAAAGACCGAAGTGACCAAAAAACACGCCAAATTATTGATGAATTTGCTCTGTATCTGCTGGATGAGTAAACAACTATTTGTTTGTTATTGGTTTGCTTTTTTACTGTGCTGTACACTTTCTGCTGCCTCAAAATGACAAAAAAAAAGCCTAATATGTAATCTAGCATGTGAACTTTGTGCAGTTTTTCCAATACACTGGGACACTTCGAAGTCTAGTAAGTGATTAATGATGCTGGGTGGACTTACAGTCACGTATTAAATATGTGGAAAAAAAAACTACGGGATCCTCAAAAGACCAAAAACAAATGATGATGACATGGTTGCATGTGAACATGACACAAACTCTTTGTCTCACTTTCTTTTCTCAGGTCAGTCAAATGTAAAGCTGCATTCACTGCCCTCAGTGCCCTCAGAAAAACAAGTGTTATCAATAGAAGGGTAAGAAAAACAATGAGAGTGCTGCACATCCTTCAACATCTCATTCAGCATTTTAGGAAATATCCTTATGAATTCTCTCTTTGCTCAATATATTTTGCAATTTTTTTTTCTGGCTAACCAAACATCTTGATGAAAGATAATCTTCTCCAAACTCTCTGGTGGAGTTCATGTACTTATCCACTGTTTATTTAAGGTAATAATGTCTCTTAAAACCTCAAAAGGACGGATGGGACAGAGCAGAGTGATGTGAGGACGCCTGAGGAGATCCGATCGGAGTCAGAGTATCAGATGAAGGTGTGGAAAGGATTCTTGATCTGTATTCCTTATGCAGCCAGCATCGGAGGGACCGCCACGCTAACGGGCACGGCACCCAACCTCATCCTGATCGGACAGCTGAAAAGGTTTTTTTTTTTTAATTATTATTATTATTATTATTTTCTGTTGCACGTCACACAGTAAAAAGATTTGTTATCCAGCAATTTGACAACAATTTCTTTGCTTTTCAGCTACTTTCCAGACTGCGACCTCATCAATTTCGGCTCTTGGTTTGCGTTCGCTTTCCCGCTCATGCTTCTCTTCCTGTTCTTGGGGTGGATTTGGATCGCGTTTCTCTACGGGGGATTGAATACAAGGTAAGATGGTGTCCGATATTTGCCTTCAGAAGGATTATTTCTATTTCTCTTTGAAGACGTGGAGTGTTTCTTTCTCCCATTTCACATGTTTTTTTTATTTCCTGCAGACTGTGCTACAAGAGATACGACCGGCGGGCTCAGGCAGAGGCCAGAGCGAAAGCCCTAATAGAGGAAGATTACAGGAAACTAGGGCCCATAAAGTGAGGACTCGTGTATGTCTTCAAAGCTCATGCAATACAGGGTGAATGACTGCATTTCCATTTCAGAGCCTTTCACTGACCCTTACTTTACGCGCTCAATTTCAGCTTTGCAGAGGGAGCGATCTCGTTCTTTTTCGTGCTTTTTGCCGTTCTGCTGTTCACGAGAGATCCCAAATTCGTCACCGGCTGGTCTGTGTTTTTTAAGAAAGGGTAAGCAAGGCCCCTCGAAATCCATACGCTGAGACGTCCGTTGATTATCTATCTCTGTTAATCATCTCCTCCCCCTTCGTGGCCCCTGCAGGTACGTCTCAGACGCGGTCACCGGCGTGATCATCGTGTCCATCCTGTTCTTCTTCCCCTCGCAGAAACCCTCCCTGAGCTGGTGGTTCGACCCTCAAGGTCAGTGAGGTCTTAAACGACGAACCCTTCAAGGTTTAATTTACCCGACACGGCACCGTCTTACGTCTAATCCATCACTTTAATGACTGTGGAGGTATCATTTAAGTTTGATTAGATTAAAGTCTAAACAAAGTGCTGTAAAAGGGGAAGGAAAGTCCCATCCATCAAAGAGATGTAAAAAAAAAAAAGATGCAACCAGGTAGCAGCTTGTTGGGCGGCATCAGAATCAGTCATTGGTTGATAAGTCAGTGGTTAATTACTAAATACTCCCAAGACATTATTCACCCTCTGTCTTTGGCATGGCTGTTGCAAAAAGCTGAAAATAAGCTGAGGAATGTTAATAATGTAGATTAGAAAGTCTGAGGAAATTTCCCGTCTGGAGCTGAAACTACAGTTTCTCTGTTTCTGTGATTAGAATAATCTCTCAGAAGTATGCTGTCACACTTTTGGGTTTTGTCGGTGTAAGCGACACTGTACGGACATGTTTTAGTGTGTGTTGGAGCCACGTGTATGTGTGTGTGTGCGCCGTTGCGTATGTTATGTTCAGCTGGTCAAATAAACCACTGGATGCCAGCCAGAAAAGCAAATAAAAAGGGGCTCGTTTGTCCCTTTCAACGTAGGTCAAATTTCAGACTAGAAGGAAATGCGTGAGTGGAAAATAACAATAATAATAATAATCTCCCACTTAAAAATCAAAACATGTGGGTTACAGAACAAGTATGGTAACAGGAAATCA
>JAOXYL010000050.1:19531492-19554173 GCA_028564955.1 Terapon puta | reverse complement strand
ACTCAGGTGTTGGTACTTTCACTTGAGTAAATCTCTCTGTGCTTCTTTCGCCGTTAAATCTCGTCGCCGGGGTTTTGAAATATCTTGCATCACCCTTGAGCTGTTTGTTTTCTTGTTATATTGTTCAGTAAGCAGAGCACCAAACCACACGCTTAGAACAATAAGCCTGCGTGACGATGGCAGCGAGCCACCGGGTCATTTCCCCATCTGCATCCTGCTCTTGAACAAAAGAACCAGGAAAGGGAGACGTTAAACTCAGAGGGGAACCCCAGTTTCCTCCTCTGGTTCCTGGACAGGACCTTGCATGTGGGAAAGAGACACATCCTCCCATGCATCCACTTAAATAACAACATCTGACAGCAGAATGATGCTAAAGTGATATTTTGAGGGATTGCGGCCCAATTTGGTTATAAGACCTGGCGATTAATAACTCTTTGCAGCTACCAACAAACACCTGCAGCTGACTGTATGTTTCCACGGTTTCTGAAAATACTCTCCTCCTCTTGCAGGTGCACAACAGGAAACAGCTTCGTGCAGCTTCTTCGCGCTCGAGCTTCCTCCATCCCCGAGCGCCGCATGCAGGACGTTCCAGTTTCCCCTCCTTGAATGAACAAAGCAGATTGGCATCCAGCTTCACGGCAACAGAAGTAATAATCCTCCAAGATGGCAGTCAATTCACTCTATGCCACAGAGGAGCCGGGAGCTGGTTTAGTGGAGGTGGACGTATGCACGCTCGAGTTTAATATCACGCCCGAGGTCATCCCGTCCATCGTCTGCTCCGTTTGCCTCTCGTTCGGCCTCATCTACTGCTTTTTCGGTATGTATTCCTGACACTGGAACTAATGTGGACTGTTTTTGTTTTTTTTGGAGGGAAGGCCGGGCGACTTAAAGCCGCTGCTGTCATAGTCTAAATGTTTCATTAGCTCACCTGGCGGCTTAAACCCCGGCAGTAGCAGGTGTCCGGAAGCTGCCAGGGGTTTAGGGTGGATGAGCACAAAGCTGGAGGAGGCAGATGGGTCGTCCCACGTCTGAATTTGACACAGGCAGCATTAATGAGGTGCCACCTGTTGCACTGTCTGACGACTCACTTGTTTCACCGGCGTTAAACCGGAAAAACCTCGAAGTTCTGACAGTCACAGAGTCTCTGTTTTCACAGAGAAAATATATGGGCAAAAAAAAGTATCGTGTCCTGTGAACCCAAAACATGTGACGTTATGCAAACACACACACGCTGCCAAAGTCTGGGTCCTCCAACAGCATGAGAGCGTTGCCCGTGAGGCCTTTTAAACATGTAAATGATTAATCATTTGTTGAGAAAACAGGAGTTTCAGAGAGTTTTGTTTTCTTACGTAATTTGAAGAGAGAGTCCCAAGCGCTGATATTACCCACATATGAAAAAATGTTAATGACAGATGTTGGAGCTGGACATGGATACTGGAACAAATTGACTTATAAAATGTATTTTAGCAATGTGTGACCCATCAGCATCTGCAGTGAGATTTCAGTCAAAGGCTGAAATAAGGGGAGCTGTTGAATGTTCAGAAGTTGTGATGGTGTCTTCTTCACTGTTTAGGACAATTCAGTTTGGACAACTCATCCACTTAAAAGCTTGTATGACAGTCTCTTAATTCCTTTTTCCTTTCTCTGCTTTGCTTGAGTTATGTTTGCTGTGGAAAATCTCATGATGCAGTTATTTTTCATTGCCGAGCTTTCATCACCATCGTTGCTCTGTAAAATGAATGAAAACCGCTCACAAGATTGACGATGATTCAGAGGCCTGTACACTTCGTCATGAGCGTCAAAACTGGTGCTAATGTGAGGTGGCTTCATTTTGAGGACTGAGGATGTGATTGTGTTTTGAGGTTTGCATATGTCAGCCTGGCTCTTTTCATGGGAAGCTTTGAAAACTATTGCAATTATTATTATGATTTGGATTTTTATTTGACAGATTTTCTTTTGCTAAGTCTTACTTTTCCCTTTTCAGGATACCGCTGCTTCAAGATGGTCATGTTCTTCTCCGGCTTCACGTCGAGCTTGGCAGCGGTGCTCCTGCTGTACCACAAAGAGCCTGTTCTGGGCACCCAGCTGGGGACAGAGACAAAGGCCGGGATCGGCCTGGGCGTGGGTGTCCTCTGCGGGCTGATGACCATGCTGGTGTCCACGCTGGGGCTCCTCCTGAGCGGCCTGCAGCTGGGGAGCCTGCTCACCGTCGCCCTCCTGGTGGTTATCGGACAGTTTCACAGCCTCACTCCGGCGTGGGTGCCTCTCGCCGCCGTCCTGGCCGCCGGCATCGTGGCCGCCGTCTTCACGCTCCAGTGGCAGAAACTGTTCACCGTCATTTACACGTCCGTGTTTGGGGCGGCCGCCGTGATGCTGTGCGCGGATTACCTGGTGGGGACGTTTATGCTGCCGGATCAGGTGTACGACATGCTGCGTCAAGATGCCCCGCGCCCCTTCTGCTGGTTTCACTGGGCGACCATGGGGATATGGCCCGTTATGAGTCTGATAGGCGCGTTGGTGCAGTGGAGGTTTACCGCCAAAGGAGTATCGCACACAGAAGGTGAGTTAAATTCATCCTGCGCCCACTGAGGCATTCAAAATCAGGCTGTTTTCGTATTAAATGCACCCCCCCTTTGTGATTTCCTCTCCTTCCCAGCTGCGCACAAGAAACAGAAGAAACACCCCAAGAAGCACAGATACAGAGAGCCGAGGAGAAGGCCTCAACCGCACCGCCGACGGAGGCCTCCGCCGCTGAAACGCTACGCCGGGGACGTCCTGGCACCGGTCAGTGGCTCGAAACGAATCATCTAAATCAGCTTAATGGGTTTTCATTCAGCTTTAATCTCTTCAGAAAGTCTAGACCCGTCTATAAATGTTTCATTTTCCAGTGGCGGGTAAAGTATTCAGATCATTAACCTAAGCAGTTCGGTGTATTATATCTGATGTTTCTGGATTAATGTTGCTGCTGCACTAATATGTATTTTCCTGCTGTTGATGTCGATATTTTAACGACTTCATATACTGCTGGGTAGCTTAATATACAGGATCACAATCTGTAAGATCATCATATTTGTAGTGTAGCTCTACTGGTTTCATATCCTGCCAATCCAAGAAGGATTTAAATAGTTCCTTAATCTTAAGGTGTGATAGATTTTTCATGCTTCGTCTCATCAAAATCATCAAATTTGGAGCTACTTGGACACGCGGGATATGAGAAACTTTAACGTGAAGAGTAAGCAAAGCTGTCAGACAAATGTAGTGGGATAACAACGGTGTACCAACAGCGCGTCTCCCTCCTGTTTGCCTTCCAGAGTTATCTCCAAAGCCTTAAGGAGCGCCAGATGGGCACAGGCTCCTCCACCATCAGCAGCGTCAGCACCATCACACACACCCTAATTGACTTTGACTTTGAGACGGGCTCCATGGTGCCTCTGACCGCTGCCTCCCCCGTCTTTACAGTCTGAGGGAAGGCGCGGCATCAAATGAGCGCCGCGTCGATGACTAAACGTCCCTTTGAAATGTTCGCTTCCACGGAAACTGCTGCAACCGCCGCCGCTTTCACCGACTTCTTCACGTCATCATCAACACGCAGACAGTGTGATTCGAGACTTCTGGAGATCACCCCCCCTTCGATGATGACAACACAACTTTATGCTTGTTTTCTATCACATCACGGCACAACAACCTCTTATTCTGCAAATACTCTGCACCGTGTGTCTAGATTAGTTTGGGTTGTAGTTCTTTTGAAGTATTAAGGCTATATGCAACGAATTCATATGCAATAAAATGAAGGATATACATCATAAAAAATGGGGGATGTAGGACAATGAACCAATAAACCACCGTTTTGACAGTTTGACAAGTGGATAGTCCGCTGTTTCTGTTTCTGGAGGATTGCCTCATACTGCTTAAACTGCACACATTTCCTCCCTATGGTCTCCTAACATTAGCTGCAGCAGCAAAATAAAAGCGTGGAATGAACTGAGAGAAAATGGGCTATTTCAACTAGTGACAAAAGTTACTAGTCTCATTTTTAAGATACGTTTTAAAGGCCGTGCACACCCACACATACCTTTCACCAACTCCAGACGACTAAACGCCGGCTCAGGCTGAAACCAGGAAGAGGTCACAGAAGACATGTTCTCACTTTTATTTAGAATTTAATTTGAAACAAAGAACAAAAAACTGTCTTATATAATTAATAGACAGAATAAATAAATATACACAAAATAGTACAATACCCATCCTCCAATAACATTTCAGCAATCGATGAGCCATCTAAATATACTAAATAAGTAAGTATAACAACATGCAGGGAAAGGAACAGAAATAGACAACTTAAAATATGTAATATCAACATGTTTTCATTAAGTATTTTAATAAATAAAGTTTTCTCAGCTGAAGATATATGTTAGCTTTGAGAGTAAACGTGCATGTTTCAATGAATCAGAGGTGCGTTGGGATCTTAATGCAGTTCAATATTCTTCACAATGAGCCTTTTTCATGGGAGACTAATATATCTGCTTAGACAAAGGTCTACTGATACAAAACTGTACATGCGGTAATGAGTATTTCGGGTATTTCATACTCAAAATGCCTCATCAGTGGACAACAACACCCGATCTTACTGAATAACTCACAACAACACTTGTCTTATTCCATTTTATACGTCTTTAAAGCTACTTTTTAACTAATTATATCATACTTTCACAAAAAAGAAACATCACATCGTGCTAATATCAATTCTGTTGCTGATTTTGGGGACAGTTTGTCCAGTAAAAATAACAAAAAAAATCTCCTGACGCAATATTTTCATGCTTCATGTTAAGAATCCAAAAAAAAAGCGTCTGTCACTGAAACTTCATGCAGGATGAAGTTTGTGCCGAGTCCCTGGTGGCCTCTGGTGGCTCAGTCGTCGCACTGCATCCAGCGCTCGGCGGTGCTCAGAGGATAGCCCTTCTCCACCGCTTGATCCTGCTGGTTCACACGCCAGTACTGGGAGGCTTTAAACAAGTATATGCGACCGTTCGTCCACGTGAGTGCGGCGTCGGTGTCGCTGGGAGCGCCGTGGAAGAGCTGGCTCAGAGGTTTGGGATACGAGCTGAAGTCTGTCGGGCCAATCTCATCCCACTGCCAGTACACAGAGCCCTGAAATCACAAGGCCGTTTAAAATCACATCAGATTTCAGAGAGATATGCAACGTAAAGCACATTATCTTCTGCACTCACTTTGAAAAAAATAATTTTTTTGTTCTTATTGAAGTACAAGGCTGAGTCAATGTTGGCGGGGATGCTGGTCAAGCGTTTGGGGAAGCCGTGGTCAAGTCTGAAGCCGTCGTATCGCCATACTTTGTCGTCTGTGACAGAACACGCACAGAGAGAGAGAGAGAGAGGAGAAGTATTATTTAAATAGGAGAATGAGAAAGTGAGATTTTTTTTTAATACTTAACGTCCTCGTGAGAAACTATGAAATGAATCCACCTTTCAGAAAGTAGGACTTTCCGGTCCTCTGAGAGTGAACAGCTGCATCGATGCTCCCTGGCAGCTCCTTCCACAGCGCCGAGATCAGGACGGGAGCGTTGTATCCAGAGCTGGACAACGTCCACACGTACTGACCGCTGAAAATATAAGTCTTACGCAAAGGACCTACAGGGACATAATACAGGAGACGACTGTATAGTATCTTATTTAGACAAAATAAAGAGTTTTATGTTGCGTCACTATTTTTTACCCAACATTGCTGCATCCAGAGTGGCCTTGCAAGGATTTGGAACGCCTCCTTCTGGCACTGATAAACTTGGATTTCTGGATGGGGGAGTCTTTCCTGGCTTTCCTGGAAATGGACCACACAGCACATGTCGTAAACTGTTCTCACACGCACGGGCCCGACCCCACCGCGAGACCACTCTGACGTTACCGTATAAAGCCTGGATCCCTCGTATGTCGTCCGGATGAAGCCTGAAGTTGGAGCGGTAGCCGTTGTACACGGGTCCCATCAGGGCGCTGTAGTACTGCGAGTGGCCGAGGCCCAGAGCGTGGCCGATCTCGTGGGCGGCGACGATCCTCAGGTTGGAGCCGTAGGTCTTCCCTTCCGTCCACACCTCGTCTGCGTCGAAATGCACGATGCCTGACTCGGGGGCATCGGCGTGGGCTAAAACATGACCTACAGATCAGAAGTTCGACAAATCAGGATCAGAAAGTCTTTTTTTTTTAATTCAGTACAAGTTCTGGACTGCTCCTCCCACCTCGCCCATCAAAGGGAACCGAACAAGTCTTGTCCTTTCTGTGAAAGGAGATTTTGATGTCCGCCCTCCCTTGCTGAAGCTCCCTGAACCTCAAAGGTGACACGTCGCTCCAGTACTTAAATGCACTCTGGATGGCCAAACGCGTCTTTCCTTGACCAAAGTCGGGCATGTAATTATAGATGCGATAGGTCAGCATCCTCTTTCGCCAATGACCTGTTCGATTAGGAGATATTTAAGTAACTTTTTATTGTAGCTTTATCAAACAGTGCTGAGGGGTTAGGATCTGAATCTGAAAACATGAACGCAGTCACCCACCCATGACTCGATATTTGAGAGATTTGTTATTAAAAGAGTCTTCGAGACCACACCGAGGTTTGTTCATCATCGCCATGGTGTTCGGATCCAGTTTTCCTGACATCTCCAGGTTTGTCACTTTCTGAAAGGTCCTGATGAAACAAACCAAACAAGGTAAATGTAAGAAAAGCGGGAAACACAACCTTTACAGAGCCTTAAAATGAATTAAATATAGTCACCTCAGCGCTTCGGCGATCTCCTCAGGTGGATGGTTTGGACCTTTACTGTCCAGTGGGATGTGCAGATAGCCATACTTCCTTAAATACACCTGAAGAAAGGGTACTAATGTGAAAGTACCAATACCACACGTACACAAGGGCCTTAAAAATGTACTTAAAAGTAAAAGTATTACTAAATATTAACAACAAAATGCACTTCATTATTGTGATTTAATCTAATTTAACTCTTTTACATAATGAAAAATTTTATCTGTTAAGTAACAAGCAATTAGACTTGTAAAATAAACGTGGTGTATAAAGCCATTTGATGATCTCAGAGACACGCCGAAGCCTCAACAAGGTCCTTGAATTTGTTTTCCAAGACATTAACCTTTGTCGTCAGGGACTCTCGCAGGGCTATTTTTGGTGCCCCGAATGAAACGCTAATTATCTACGCGGCATCTGTGTTATCAGAGCGAAGAGGTTGTTGTTATCCGCTGCAACACACCACGACTTATCTCATCTACAGCAACACATGTCAGTAATTCAAGGCAAAAATATCTCCAAGGAAGTTCTTATCGATTTGTTGAAACTAGCAAGTCATTTTTAATACTTTACAGCTGGATACATATCTTGCTCTTTTTGTAAAAAGTGCAAAATAATTCACTGCAGTTGCCTCATCTACATTTTATAAAGGCCAAAATGCTCAATTTGATTTTATATTGCACAAGGCCGATGTTATGAGGCAGATTTAAACTGTAAAAAAAATGTTTTTTTCCTCCAATCCAACATTAAAATTAGATAAAAAACATTGTTTATGCACTTTTTCTGATGAATACTTTACAACATGTTGGGATAAACTAAAGCATCCACACATTTTTTGCATTTTCTTACCACCGCTTCTGTCATTTCCTCTCCGCTCAGAGCAACAGATGAAGCTGTTGTCAGAAAAACAAGGAGCAACATAAACTCCAGCTTATGTCCCATTTTCCGGTTTGGATTTCTTTCCATTAAAGGAGGAGTAATAACGTTCCCAACTGATGACTATTTTTCAACTGATAAACCAATTTTGGATCTTTTTAAGCATCTCTGAAGGCCGCCGGTGCCCCATCGACATCCACCCTGTGTGAATCAGTCCTTCTGGGCGAGAGCTGAGGCTGCCGTCTCAGTTTGGGGATCCAGCTTTTATACCACCGAGTGTCTCCTCTCTGCCTGCCTCAAAGCCACATAATAAACCTTTACAAGGAATGTGATGTGTGGATGACACCAGCGACACCATCACGCCTCCTTACACCATCATTTAGGGCTCGAAGCGTTCAAGGGTAACTTCCGAGTCGCTTTGTTCACGTCAAAGGATGCAAATAAAATTCATTATTAACTCTGCAAACGGAGGAGATCATCTGCCCACCATTTATTAAAGGTGGTGACTTGCGGCCACTTATGTCATCGGGGTGGAAAGCAAAACCTTGATATTCAATTAAGCCGCCTCACTTCGTAGGTGAGTTATTTCCCAGACGTCGTTAATTGAGGTGTGACAGACGTGCCCGAAATACTGGCTGGTGTTGCTCGTTTATGATTTATATTTGCGAGACAACATCCCACAGTGCATTCTTCCCCCTCGTGGTTTTACGGCCCTACGAGGAAAACAACTAACCGCGCTTCCTCCGCGAGACAACAGCCAATTATATTGTTCGCAATGCAGGAGCCCATTCACGGAAAAACAATGACGCCCCCCTGAATTTAACCGCCAGCTCAGTTTTAGTGCCAAAACACCGGACGGCCCTCGGTTACTCGTCAGCAGAGGGCGTCTTTTATAATTAAACCGACGGGGGGCTTTTCCTGCTCTGGGCTTCCGCCTCTGAGGGGTTTGCACAAATCCTCCATCCTTTGCCGGCTTCGGCCTGACATTTGATTGACTGCTGGAGCAGAAACAAAACCTTCGGCGGTGTCCCAACGCAGACACGCAAAATATATGCTTGATTTTTTTTTTTTTTTTTTTTTTTTGCTGTTGATGTAAACTATTCTCCCACAACGCAATGCATAAACAAAAAAATGAGCTGATTAAAAGAAAAATGAATAAATTAGAGGAACTGCTCCAGATGTATCTCAGAAAACATGAAAAATGTAACTGATGTCCAATAATCAAAACATGTTGATTTCTTGTACAAGAGCTGCAAATAAAGCTGCATACTTTAACTATACACCGGAAACAAGTAGTTTTATTATGAAATCAAGATTTAAAATGAGGTTTGACTTCCCTGTGCTTGTTACAAAGAGAACAATTTTAAAAACTGATGAATGTCTTCAGTCTCTCTGGAGGAGGTTTCATTAAAAAAAAAACTGATGACATCATTACAGAAACACAGGATGCCGTATTTTGTGGGCTAAAAATCTCTGCTGCTTCGATTTTACCCATTCTGTCATTTTCATTTTTCATCTGTCATTTATGAGTCCCCAGCTTAATAAAAGAGTGAGACTAACTGCAGTTCTACTTCGTGTTGCCTGACTGGGTTGTTTCACTTCAGAGGACTGAGAGGAAAAGACATTATCTGAAATTTTAAGATTAACATCTTATCATACATCATATTAAAAGAACACATCTGGCCATTAAACCATGTAAAGTTAAAGAAACCATTAAATACCTTTTTAATGACCTGAATGCTCCTTTTTTTTGTTTTTTCATATTTGTGTGGGACTATCAGCCGCGGATTAACACACATTTGGTGCCCTTGTGAAGATACAGGACCTTGGCAGCACATGTGGGATTAACTCACAGTAACTACAGTGCCCATGTTCATCATAATGAAGGAACATGTCACCCAGCGTGGCTCTTTGACGTGTTTTTAATAGATTTTTGGACAACAACGGAGCTCTGTGGCACAGACTTTCTCAAGGGATGTGTTGACATAAAGAGAAATATACAATATACCAGCTTCTTTCTTCAAGTGTATGACCCGTTTCCAAAAATATCCATCCAGCGACACCAAAATATAAGAGCTGTCATTTTAATTAGTAAGTACTGACGGTATAGATAGTGTCACAACATGTGTGTGATGACACAAAGCCATCCAGTCTTTGACAAAAACGTTAATCCTCAGAGCAGACAGGTCAACAAAGTATATTCTCTCAAACAGATTTTTTTTTTTCATTAAACGTGTACGTGATACCCGATGCCATGAAAGGTACAAAATGAAAAGGACAGACGCGCACAAAACTATTCACGATGATGTCTTTAAAAGATCTATAAATGAGTGGTCTGGCCGGTGCGAGTGAGCGAACAGGAGTCTTATCGTTCGGAGATGAGAATCTACAAAACAGGCTTGTCGGTTCTGAAGATGTGCTGCCCGCGACGACGACGTCCCGCCGCTCTCTGCTCAAGAGGCGCCGGGACCGCGTTCACTTCCGAAGTTCAAGATGAATATCAAATAGGCAGGACATGTTGATGGGAGCTGTGATCACAAAGCTGCAAAAGGTCCCTTCTTTGTCTTTCAGTACGGAGTTTGTACGTTCAGTCTGTCCGGCTTTTTGCTCCTTTATTGCTTCAAGAATCACGCTCGAGCTGCTGTAACTCGTCTCGCAGGGCCTGAGCGCGACCCAGCTTTTCCAACTGATCCTTGGTCGGCTCTTTTATTTCCCCCGAGTCCACTTTCTGCTGCAGATCCTCGACCTGTCGCAGCTTCTTTTTCAGGTTTTTGATCTTCTTGGCCTTCTCAGCCGCCGCCGCCGCTGAGGATTCGCTGGGAGACGACACCGGCGCCGCCGTCTTGTCGGCAGGCTCCCCGCCCTCCGAAAGCGTCACGTTCTCGACGGCGTCGCTCACAGAGTCCACGTCGCCGTCCCCGTCCTGGCCCTGGTGCTGCTGCTGTTTTCGTTTTTCTTTGCGTTTCATGTTGCGCTTGGCAGACTTTGAGAGGCCGGCTGTCTCGCCGTCCCCACACCCGGGGATCTTTTGCTGCTGCTGCTGCTGTTTCGCCGGCGCCGCCTCGGACGGGCTCATCCCGGGTGGCAGGTCCGGTTTGCTCTTGAAGAATTTCACATACTTGTTTTCATAGCTAGAAACAGCAAGAAACAGGAACAGAAATTTAAACTGAAGCGAGGACATGAAGCATAAAAGTCAGAGCATCCCTTCTTGTTGAAACGCCCCTCTAGTTTCATAATAAGGCGATTTACACATTCCTTACAGGGAAAGAGGAACTGCACTTACACTGGTACTTCTTCCTGGGGGACGTAACCATCCTTCACCCGCCTCGGCTTCCTCCACGTGCCATCAGGTCGCTGAGTGGCAGCGATGTATTTCCCTGAAGAGGGGCAAGTATAACATTTTGTTGATATATTTGCACGAACAAAACTGCAGGTTTTAATCTAGAAGAAAGTTCATTAAGCCTTTCAACTTATACATGGAAGAACACAGTACTTATGATAAATGTGTGCACATTTTTATGCAAATATAGAAGATGTAATGATGTTTTGTTTTTTAATACAGTCTAAAGCTGGGAAAATTATAGCAAATAAATCCTGGTCTACATAAGAGCTAAAGCACAGAGGCATTGTTGAAATGATATCTATAGCTCATACAGCGCTATCTGTACATACTTTGACTGTTTAATGTCCTATTTTGCCTTTTTTTGCCATTTTATTCTATTCCAATTTAAATATTAGAGCATTTGTCTGAACACTTTGTTTGTGCAGTGTGGAGGGGGCTACAAACTGCACCTCACTGTGTGATCCAGCATGGTATAATGACAATAAACCTGAATCTTAAAACTCTGAAATCTGGAGCATCTCCACAATGCTGCGCCGCTAAATATCGGCTAAAACTGCACTAAACAGTTTGGTGACGGCTGAACTACTTCCTCAGGTGATATGCATGTAGGTGGAACAGGAATAAATGAAGTAATCATTGATAGAAAACAGAACCTGTAGCATATTGTGCAATAACTATGTGCATTTCCTACAGCACTTCTGAACATGAGTATGTAGTAAATAACATGCAGACTTCTTTAACGTTCATTGCACACATGAGATTGAAACTGTAAAATCAGTGAGGTGTTGTGTTGCTTTGGCCTCGAAATTTTTTTTTTTTTTTTTTTTTTGCATAAACAAGAGCAGATGTCGGCACAGGAAAAAGTCATGATGCACTACAGCTGGGAAATACACTGACTGTTATACTTCTGCTTCACGATTCATTTCAGGGAGGAATAGCACTTTTTACCTGTTAATACATTTGTCTGCCAGCTTTAGTTACTGATTACTCTTCAGACTGAGATTATGAACACAAAATATATTCACGATCTACAGATATTCTTGTGAATTAGTATGTATCATTATGAATTAAGCTATCCAGAAGGATGCAGAGTAATTAAAATGAGTTTAATCTTTAGCAGCTGTGGCTTTAAAGTAATGAACACATGAATGCATCATTAATTCTAATCCAATGATGCAATACATAATGCATAATCAGTGCTTTAACTTTTGATACTTAAAGCATATTTTAATGTTGACAGCTTTGTTCTTTTACTTTGATAACATTTGGATGCAGCACTTTTACTCATAGTAAGTACATATACAGTGTAGTATTTCTACTGTTTCTTGAGTTTAAAAGAATTTCTTCCTTCCACCACTGGGTAGTTCATTTCTATTTAAATTCCACATTAAGTATGTTCTCTACACCAAACCAAGATGGGTAAATTAATCTGAAGACAAACTTCAGGAAGGAATCTTCAGCCTAATCAGTCAAAAACTCAAAGTCCTTGTTATACTTTTGTTAATATTACTGTACTCTATGCATTTAGACCATTTTATATCATTTTCTTCATTGCCTTTGGTTTATTTTAATTTATATTGGCTAATCATGAAAGGGGGATTTCTCCATGACCACTATTTTAACTTTTAGTACTTTAAGTATATTTTAATGAAAATACTTTTGTACTTTTACTTCAGTGACACTGCTTTGTGTATTTTGGTATTCTTTCATTTGTGATATTAACAAGCACGGACTGATTTTTGTTTCTTTTCTCTGAGGAAAAAAATGACATAAAAAGCACTGTTTTATTTTCTCTTTCTCTCTCCCTCCCTGTCTCTCTCTCTCTCATACACACGCTGAAGAGATGTGCTAGCTAGCTAATGTAGCATCAGTTAGCTTGTTAATAAAAGAGTGTTGTGAGTAACAACCTGATACATAAAATCAATAACTGGTTAGTTAGCTGGTTAATGAAGTGTGTCTCTGACAGGGAAAACAAAACATCGCACGTCATTTATTTACTTTATTAACTAAAGAGGTGCGTTAGCTGTTTGAGCTAAGGTTAGCATTAGCCGGCTGGCTGCAAAACAAACCAGCCGAGCCGGCAGCTACTGATTGATTATTGGTGATCGATACTGCGGCTGGAGACACATATTAAAGGTCTGCTCTTGTTTGTTGTTGTGTTTACTGGTTTGTTGGAGTTAGACAAAGACACATGCAGCAGCCTCACCGGACTCATCCGTCACATACGGGGTTGCCATTTTGGTTAGCTCCGCTCCTCTCGCTTCCCTCCACAAAACGTCCCCGCCTCGCTCACAAACCAAATACTTTATCAAACTGTGTTTCCCTCGAGGTCATGGCAGCATACACGCACGGCTGTTGTTGCTGCTGCTGTTGTTGTTGTTATTATCATTAATACTAACAAAGCGGAGCTGGAGCCGCGCCGGACAGCCGCCGATGAGCACCGAGCCCTGAGCTGCGTGGTAAAGTCGGGCGGTGCAAGGCAGCAAACCGAGCGCACCTTCACTTCTTCGGCTTCGGATGTGACGACGTGGATCAGCGGGTTGCCAGGTTTGCACAGTCACAGTGATTTCGTGTCAGTTTTGATGATTGCTGAAGTTTTTTGTTTTTTTTTTTTTTTTACATTTGTAGTATTTCACTGTATTTAAGTACACATTTTAGTTACTTGTACTTGAGTCTCTGTTTTATGATATCTCCTGATGACTCCTATGTCACGAATCATATATTTTCTTTGTGGATGTATTCATTTTTATTTGTTAGGTGTGTTGCAGGGTTATTGTGACACTGACTGACACTGACTGGTGGCATGTAACTAAGTACTTTTACTCAAGTACTGTACTACTGTACTAAGTGCACATTCAAGGTACTTATGCTTCATTGAAGTTTCTCTGTTTTATCATATTCTCTACTCCACTAATATGATATTTTCCTAAGAATAGAAGTTGCAGTTGTGGCGAGTAAATTTACTCAACCATTGCACTAATAAACTATTTTAAGGTAATTGAGCATTTCCCTTTCATACAACTTCACATTTCTATATATATATCTCAGAGGCAGTTACTCTTTAGTCTTTAATTCCTTTTCAGATTCAGACGTATGATACAAATATAAATCAATTAATATATTATGATGTCATATTATGTATTAAGAGAAAATGTAATTGCTAAAAAATAAATAAACTTCATATTTACCAGTGTCATGAAAATGGCCATTATGCACTATGAGAACTATTAGTTAAGTATATTTCGAGGCTAATACTTTTACTCAAAACTTAAAAAATTCACTGCCGAACTTTTACTTGTAACAGAGTAATGAGGGAAAAAAGCAGCAGAAATACTTAATTTGAAAAAGTAAATTTAATTTCTCTGCCTCTTTCAGCTTTTGCAAACACATTAAAAAGGGGGTTTCTTTTAGCCAACCTGGTAATATCTGTCAAGAGCTCAATAGTGAAAAAAAAAGAAAATGAAAAATGGAAATACTCAAGTAAAACCTCACTGTACTCGAGTAAACAATTTACCCAATAATTTATAATAATAATAAATTATCAATTAATGATAACTGAACGCAATTTGGCCTGAAGTGGTTCGCAGACGCATTAAAAGAGGGGGTTACTGTGAGTCCAACCTGGCAACCCAGCAGCAGTAGGAAAATATTGCCCAGCAGACTATTTGGCATTAAAGGCGGCTGGCGGAGGGGAGCTGCGGTCATCTCGTTTCCAGAACCTACTGTGCAGTTTTCTCAGCAACATCAAGTACGTATTTAACGCTTTTTAATAGCCAACACTGCGATCTAACGTCTCCAATAGAAACTAAAGCTTTAATTTAATTTTAATTTCTGAGAGGGGCACATAAAGGAGGGCTAGCCCCACAGCAGAGCTTTGAATAATAAAAGCTAGCTGCGCGATAGCCGAGGCTGCAAATGTCCACCTGTAAAGAAAGTGTTTGTGCTATAGATGATCTGTTAAGCCACTGCTAGTGTCTTTTGTTTTCCGAGGAGGAGGTTTGATGTGAAATTTGTGCTGCGAAAGTAAAGCACCGTGATGATGTTAATAAATGGGGTTAGGTAACGTTAGCCAGCTAGCGTGAAGGTGCCCGCCGGACTCCAGCCAGAAATATGCGAATTTAAGCCCCAAAGATACCCTGCGATATAAGTCGGATAAAAGTGAGCAGCATGGATGGATCGTGTGGTTTTTAGCGCAGTTTAACTCACATCGCCCAATGGAGACTTGAATGGCTGTCATTAATAGGAAATGGCCGTAAAACGGACAAGGGTCGCGATGATCTCCGTGTAAAGAAATGATCGTATGTTGCAGTGGACCCTGGTGCTGCTTTTACAGATGTTTCTGCAGGAAATCACGGGGGTTAGTTTGACTTCTGCAGCGAGACTTTTGGGTCCAAGATGCTGGGTCAGCTGCGGCAAATGATGACAGGGATATCCCAGTTGATGAGGCAGCTGTAAGTCAAGATTAGCTGTGTGAAATGAAGAGCATTTAACTTTCTAGGTGATGAGCTGTGAGATGTTTGGCTGCAGAGAGCACGGAGACACCTGGCCTCCGGCAGTCATGGTGAAAAACATGTCATAAACTTGAATTGTACTGTTTTATTATTTCAGATTTAACTGCATTACTCTGACATATCCCCTTATCTTGGTTTCCTCTTATGTGTCACACAACTTCTTTTTTTTTTTTTCGATTTCAGTTTTGCTGGACTTTGCACGTCATTTGCGTTGCATCACTCCACACACAAGTGCACCTGGCACCTCTCTCTCTCTCTTTCTCTCTCTCTCTCTCTCTCTGGAGGATTCAAGCACCATCCCTCTTGACAAACACATTGCATCCTAGTGTTTATGCGAGAACGCCTGCTGCGTATGTGACTTGTTGACTGTGCCCGTGCGGGTTTGACGTCTGCAAAAGAAGGCGCGGTTGAACCTGGACCGTGGCGTGCCAAGTCCTAATCTGGAGGGTGTGGGTTTGCTTTTTAAGTTTCCCTTTCTAGAGAAAGCGGGTCAGAAAGGGAAACCTACGGGAGGGGGGTGGAAGAGAGGGGAGGGAGAGAAAAAAAAAACAGCTGGCTCATAAAAAACCTGGAGTCCAGATTGCCTAAGGTCTGGCTGAAGCATTTTTAAGATGAGAAGGGATATAATTAAAGTAGTCCCGGATCTGGCAGCAGTCTGTAAAAGAGCTTGGGGTATCAGGAGAGTATTGATCATTCAGCAGGATGTTTTAGAAGCTGGCAGATATTGCTGTCCCCACATTAAAGTGGAGAAATGGCAAAATTCCTCTTTTATTGTGAAGTTTTAATTCAATGTCGGAACAAAAGTACTTCTGTGCTCGTGCAAACAATAATTGCAGACTTAATTGAGAACAGAGAGGAAGAAATGCCTTGAAAGATGCATTTTAGCCGAAATATTTGCCCCAAAAAACCCCAAATGACTCCTCTCTGTATCATTAACGGGTCTTTGTGTGAGTTTCGTTTACTGTACAGCTGTGAGGGTGAAGCGCCACATAGTCAAAACTCTCCGCTGACGTCACCGGGAACACTGTCTTTTTTGCCATCAGTTATGAGTTTGGCTGAAGTAAACGCCAAAATATTTGAGGAAGCTCTCGATCATGCCTATTAAAAAAAAAACAAAAAAAACAAAACATTTTCAGTGTGTCAAATTCTCGGATTCACAGTCGCGACCGGTTTATTCAAACTGCCCGAAACTGTGAAGGCGCAGGGCTTTATTCTCTGTCGTCCTCATAACATTATCACCCACCGCTCCTGCAGAGAACTGAGAAGGAGGAAATTCCCTTCAAAGACGTCTTTCTCGAAAGTCCAGCTAACTTTTTTTCTCTCTCTCTTCCTCCAAACTAAATGCAACGTCTCTGCCAAGCACAATATTAACTGCAGATTTCTTTCGAGGACGCTCTGCCAGACAGACAATAACTTATTGAAATCTGTTTTTCATTCATATTTTATCGCCAGAGGAAATGGACCTCGTTTGATTTGCATTTATATTTTATATTTTCAGAAGTGTCGGTGCGTTCTTGCTCCCTGCAGAATGGTTGCAGATACTTTGAATGCAGATTTTGTTTTCCTGTTTTCGATCTCTGCTTCTTTTTGACTAACAGATTTTTTTTCCCTCCCCTTCCCCCCACAGATTTGGATTAAGTAACGAGAGGAAAACCTGAATCTTTCGCCTAAATGGTGGCGGCCTGATCTGAACCTCGTTCTTCCGACCCTCCTGCCAGTTGCGAGGCCTGCTGGCATCTTCTGAGAAGGGGGAAAAAAAAAAAAGTGAAGTGAAAGTCATCACGCTCGGAGCCCCTATTTGAACAGCGGGTTAAACATATTTCAAGGTTTATTACGGTCCCGAGGAAGTTCACAACCAGACGTTTCTCGGATACTTCTGTGTGACAACATGGCAAAGAAAAACAGCCAAAAGGGTACGTATCTGCTGTATGTATAATATCTGTCTGTCATTGTGTGTGCTTTGTACAAATAGGAACATAACTGACAAAAAATTATTTAACGTCTGAAGAATTTATTAGTTATTAGTATAGAAAGTATTAAGAAAAATAAATACACCGGGAATCTAGTGCACTTACAAGTGTAGTATAACTATGATGATGAGCAGTGAGTAGTTACGATCTCCTGTGGACATTAACCTACTTTTGTTCTCGGGAAAAACAACTTTTACAGGGGCCCAGCATTTCTTGTCTTCAAATGGCCATAGATTAACTTTGGACTTTAACCTGGCGCTTCACACTCAGCTGTTGGCCTTTGTTTATCCTTTTTTTTTTTTTTTTTTTATAAGAAGGAGAAATGTCCTCAGCTCTCTTTTGAAAGCGCGTCTGATAACAAGAAGCCTTGAGGTCGTTCCTCTTGAAAGAGCATCTTTTCAGAAACCATCACCGTTTCTGTTTTTAATTTTTTTTCTTTTAACAATAAGACACGGATTCCAGACAGTTCAGGCACAGATGTGATGAGTTTTTCTTTCTCTCTGTTTTCAAAAGTGCTTTCTGCTTTCGCTCGCACCAACTGAACAGCCTCCACAGTGCAATGTGCAGCGACGCCTGAGTGAACATTTCCTCATTGTTTGGCCTTTCTAAAACAAATGACGGCTTCAGTAAATAAATTAAAACCATTTCCAACTTCTTTTGAAAGCAGATGGTTGTTAAAGTGTCAGTTTTTTTTACTTGAGGTTCAGATAAACGACCTCACAAGCGCAAATCTGCCACTGCGACATGATTGGGATTCAGAAATGTAGCCGACTACTATTTCCAGGAAATCTCTGAAGATGTATGGTGATCGCTTTGCCTTGCAAATGATGTTCTGCGTGCTTTGCAAATGCATTTCAAGGCCTGAAGAGACAATAGACGTTGGTGTTCATTATGTTTTTCCAGATACGTCAGGGGTGGTGTTTGACACGCGCTCAAAAATGGTCATGTCCCAGGGAGGAACAGCCGAGAGGATGAAGGAGAAGGTAAGACGCTGCGGCGGCTGGCACACAGAGCCTGCAGGGCCTCTGCTGATCATAAAATCACTTTTGTGTAACATCACGGGCTTCTAATCTCTTCCCAAAGTTTAAACATTTCCACTCCGTGTTGGTGGATTCGCTCTTAAGCCTCGACATTCGGTTTCATTCGATGTGGGCTCTGCACAGCGGTTTCCCAGTGAGCTGGTTTTTTGGCAACGGAAAACAAGAGAGGGCAAGTTGTCAGAAGATGAGCAACAGTTAGAAGGAAAAACCGCGTTTCAAGCCAGTCATGACTCTTTCGGGTTATTCCTGTCTCAACGAGAGCTCATATGTCAGCCAAAGAAACTCACCTGAAGCTGTCAGAGCTGATTACTGAGGAAGAATTTAAGTCAAGAGAAAATCGGAATATTGGTCAATGTGATTTCTTCTGAACTCACAGAAATCTTCTCAGAAATTGAATCTGTTTCTGCATCATAAATGGATTTTTGCTATTGACCTTATTTCATATGAAGTGGATATGATGTTTGTTTGTGTGTTTTTGTTGTTTTTTGAACTGCTCGAGACTTTTACCTCGTCGAACAAAGTGTGCGTTTGTCAGTCATTAAGATGTTCAGTGGCTCAACACCTCAGATAACCTGCAATCCCACAAAGAGCGCCTTTGCTTTGGACATGTTATTATGTAATCTGATAAAGAGCCTCGTCCTCTTTTTTTTTAAAGCGGTTAATCTATTACGGAGCAACTTCAGGAAATATGGGACAGCACAGCGTTTCACTGTGCTGTTTATGAAGTTTTCTCCATTTCTAAACCCATGTTTGTCGCACTAAAACGACTTGAATCGATTTGGTAAGCGCTGGTTATTTGCCGTGGAGCCGAAGACGCCTCCTTGGGGAACGCACGGTAAATGTTGAGTCACCTCGCGTGCCGTCCAACACGATGCTAAAACCTGTTCCTCCCATACTTTTCGCTTTTGTCTTACAGATCAGTGCCGTGAGGGCGGTCGTCCCCAACAAAAGTAACAACGAGATCGTGCTGGTGCTGCAGCACTTTGAGAACTGCGTCGACAAGGCCGTGCAGGCTTTCCTGGAAGGTATGAGGGCGTCTGACCTCAAGAATGGGAAACGATTGTGCCTCAAATCACACACCTAAAACTCGTCACACTGCATGTTTTAGAATAACCGTGCCAGGGAAAATAAGGGTAATTGCACCACGTGACGTAAAAACTTTTAAGGCTACCTTGTTAGTTTGCTGCATTTTAAGTCTATGCAGGACATGACCTTGAAAACGACATGTTTCTTTCACGCGCGCCGTGCTTTGCATTCATAAGTCCGACAGTCATTTGCATGCCTTCACTCTCACAAGTTTAATTTTAGAAGCAGAAGGTCGTCCCCGTGCGTCACCCTGCTTTTGTTCCTTATTTAGCGGCGTCTAAACAGCACCTCGGGGCGTTCAGATATCGAGATGAGCCTTAGCGGGTTTAAAGTCTGTCGTGTGTCACGGCGTGCCTCCGTCACCATTGTTTGTTTTCCGCCTCAGGGAGTGCAGTTGAGATCCTGAAAGAGTGGAATGTCACCGGCAAAAAGAAGGTAAGAACCAGAAAGTATGCGTCTTTTGTTGTCTCTTTGTTGAGTTGGCACATTTATGTCAGCGCCCAGTTTGGAGATGCTTGAAACTAATTGCTGCTCCTCTTGAAATTTAATGTTCACAATGCCCCCTCCCTTTTTTTTTGCAGTGTAAATTTAAGATTAAGTCGGCGAAGTGAAAACTACATGTCAGCTTTAGCTCGAGTCAGAAGGTTTCTGTCGCCGTGTGTTGGTGCAACAAAGATGTTTGACACTGATGTTTCCTTGTCCAGCCCAAGAAGAAAAAGAAGCCCAAGCCTCAGCCGGAGGCCTCGGCTGAGCCCGCCCCGCCCGAGGCCGCGTCGCCGGAGGAGGGCAAGGACGAGATGAACGGCTTTCACGCCAACGGATCAGTCATGGACGGGGAGTCTCTCGATTCTCTGAGCGAACAGTTGGACTCTGCCTCCCTGGATGCGGCCGAGCTGGACTCTGAGCCCGCTACATCCGAAACCACCGGTAATCATGATAAACGCCGGCGGGAGGGCTTAGCCTGGATTTGAAGAAGGGCTAGTTGTTGTTGGGGTTTTTTTTTTTTTTTTTTTTTTTTCGAAGCAGTCATGCTGGGGGGAGGATTAACTGCCTCAGTCGGCGTAGGTCGGACGGATATGTGAAAGTCTGCTCCGATCATCATTTTAAAATATGGATGTCGGGCTGTACTGAGGAACAGATGACAGTAAATAAAACAAAGAGGAGGAGGATGTTTTCTGTCTTCTCAAAGGTCTTGTGAAAATGGGTTTGTGGCGCTCAAACGAACAGATTAGTCTCAGGTCCGAGTGTCTAAAAGAACTTTTGCTCTCACTAGTTGTTAAGTGCAGGTCTCGTTGAATATCCTCCATTGTGCGCCGTTGAAGGTGTAAAGGCTGAGGTACACGGCAGGATTTAACCATGAATTTTAACGAAAGCAATGAAATTTTCTCAATCAGTTGCTTCTAGTGGAATTGGCAAAATCGGGGGATCCGCTCGAGGAGATGAAATGAATCCAGATGTTTTGCTCCGAGTATAGTTTTCGCGTTGAAAAGAGGTCATTTGGACAGTGCTGACCTTTGAGGGGACTGAGATCTATGTCGCACTAGTCCTGCTATTGGAGTAAAAACTGTTCCACAAAAGAGCTGGCTTTGCAGAGAGTTGTGAAATCAGGAAATCTCATCATTTTCTCTTCCTTAAAATAAAAAAAAAAAAAGTTAAGCAAATACTTTGCTGCTGACCGACTCGTCGCCGACGTCGTCTCATCACTATTTTAGGCAGTTTTTTTTTTGGGGCGGGGGAAAGGCTACTTTGGAAACTACCTACTTTTACTCACCAGGAGAGTGATCTGTCTTCTCGCAGGTGCAGAAGCAGACAGTCAAGGTAGCGCTCCAAGTCCCGCCTCACAGCAAGGAGGGAGAAATCACCAGGGCCCCCGAGGCAACAAGACCAGACACAGGCCAGGCTCAAATTCACATCCACCCACTTCCACATTAGCACCCGCCACTGATGAGCAAGGATCATCAGGGGCCAAGAAGATAGGTTAGACACCTCTTACTTCCAAAATGATCTCGTCCTGCTTGTAGTTGATTGTCTGATGATTGATTGATCGTCGTGGCGCAGATAAAACCGAATCTGGGCCAAAGAGCGTCTTCTCTTCTCCAACACCTCCCTCAGTAACGTGTTTTTTTTTTTTTTTTATGTCTACCCCGCAGCTTCCAACATCGACCGCTCTGTGAAGGACCTGCAGAGATGCACCGCCTCGCTGACCCGCTACAGGATGGTGGTGAAGGAGGAGATGGACTCCTCGATCAAGAGGATGAAGCAGACGTTTGCCGAGCTTCAGAGCTGGTGCGTACGTCTCCCCTAAAATCGAGGTTGTGAAGTATTTTAGTATGTTGAAAAGGGAGATGTAAGAAAACTCCCGGCAGAGCGTTTCCACTGCAGGGACTGAAACTTTTTTTTTTTTTTAAAGGAACAAAGGGTGTTAAATTGTTCAGACGCCGTGACGGTTTTCAGTCCCCCCCTCTGCAAGTGTCCAATCTTGAATCATTTATCGCACGCAACTCCAACAACATTAAGCAACAATAAATGCAGGCAGCAGCACGAGGACTGTCTCGTTGTTTCCTCGTGTTATTTCTTTTTAAATCGGCCTAATTTGCATGATAGTCACGGTTTGTAGACGCGGTGCACAAACAGGGATGCACAAAGGCGACTTTTAGCTCTTCCAGCACCGCAGTTACTGAATCCATTAGGTGGAGATGAGCCGTTTGTGTTCCTTGATTAAGTTTTTGTTGCGCGTTTAATGAAGCTTTTTGCAAGTTAGTGCATTTTTATGGGTTTTGCCGTAACATCAGAGGGGTCAAAAGTCATTTTTCTTACCTTTGTCCTACTTGGCAAAGAGCTTTGCATGATAGCCTCGTGCTTTTGTTCTCACTGTGTCACTTCTCTGCGTTGGACAACTTATATTAAACTCCTTTTTATCTTCACTATATATTTTGAGCCTCCACTTGCTTTTACACAGCTTCTCATGTGTGCAAGTGTGATTACCTTACAAACCTCGTACTGCTAGTACCCTACGTACGAGGAAAATCAAGGTTCATCTCTTTCAATCAATGT
>JAOXYL010000050.1:19474593-19488449 GCA_028564955.1 Terapon puta | reverse complement strand
ATTAACAGGTGCACCTGAGTAACCTATATTGTCCATAAATAATCTTTTACAGCCCCAACGTGTAACAGTTTGTCCATAACATTTACTTCAAGCAGTAAAAGGTGTGCATTCATGTTTTGACACACACACACACTCATGCATGTGAGAGTGTGCCATTATACAATGATGAAGTAGTCTAGGACACTTGAGACTGGACTGGGAATTCCACCAGCTTCTAAAATGAGACCAGCACATAACTGGGAGGGAGGTTGCTGGGGGTACATTTTTCGGCAGTATGTTCGGACTTGTTGCCAGAAGAAGTTCTCTTCTGACGTGTTGAATTAGATGAAACCCTCTCTTTCAGGCAGGGTTCAGTGTGCAAGGCAGGGTAGCAAAACATCACCCTCCCTGAACAATGCAACAGCTGTTTCTAGGGATCCATCAAGACCTTTCCCATTCAGAGTGTATGTAAATGATTTCAGTCTGCACTGGGTGTGAAGTTCGGGCTTATGCAGACGATAACATTGTTTATGTCAATGCAAAAACCAGCGACATTGATAAATAGCTTAAAGATTCAGCCCTATTCCTAAATGCCATGCAGTCTATCACATTAAATATCTCAGTACTATTCCACCTTATCCTTCGAAACACAAAAAAATAATGCACATAACAGAAATAACCCCCAATTTCAGATACACAGTAAATTGCCTAGCAACCTGAGAAGCAAAACTATATATGAATACGGTGATCATCCCCCACTTAACATACTAAATGACAAGCTGGATCCATCCCAAAGGTTCATCACTACGGCCCAGTCCCTCAGTTTACACACAGGCCCTGGACATGCTGGGCAGAAAACCTAAACCTCACCAACACTATAACACTCTTGGCAAAATATGAATTGGGAAAGTCCCCCTCCGCCACTTAATACTTTTAATACGTAGGAAGACTTAGACAGCAGATCATTAGATCTGTCCCTAGATGTGACTGTGTATGGTTGTTCAATCTTATGTGGTTATTTCTGACAACTCTGAGCTGCGTAGCTGATGTGTCAGGTGTATTGTGTCGCCATCAAACAACTTTTTATTTATATTTTTAAATATTTTTACCAAGGATAACGTTATGATTGTTGTATTTTACTTCTGTCTTATTTTGTTTCAGTTCTCTCTGCATGTTTGCTTTTCCCTGTTGGCTCGTGTGCTTTCTTGAGAATATTTATTTCTATTAGTCTGTTTATTACTTTATGGCCACTTGTTGGCTTCTGTATGTACATTTCGACCATCATGTCTTAAAACACTCAGAGTAACAGTAACAAACTGAAATATGCAGTTTGAAATTTTATTTCATGTTTAGCTGCAGTAAAATATACCTTCTTTTCATGTAAAAATAACAAGCCCAAAACAAAAACATTTCCCAAGACTGCAGAATACAGTTCATGTGACAAAAATACCAGCAGGTTTAAAACAAGTTCAAAAAGATTTACATACAAGACCAGTGTATAAGACTGTATTGGATGATATACAGTATATTAGCTGCTCATTGTCTATTCATGATACATGAATCATACTACTGAATAATTCTGTAGGTTGAACCTACTTTATTATCACCAAATGACTGATGCTTTGGATGTCAATGTGTTTGGACTTGCAAAGCATCAGTTTTGGGGCAGGGAAGTGGTTCTGTGAAATAATTTGCTTGTTTGAACATGTTGGAGCACCTGAAGTATTTAATCTAGACAGAAATTTGATGACCACGTTTAACATACTCGAGTTGACGATATCACAATAATGCTCTGTCGGTTATTTAATGTGGAATTTACAGTCTCGACAAAAAAAAAAAAAAAAAAGCAAAAATATTGTGCTCATTACATCTTTGAAATGATGGCGCAAATATTATTTGTATTCAATTAGTGACTGTTCGGAAAGTGCAATCATATTCCCTCCATCATGTGTTTCCATTCATGGCACCTTGTTGAATGTAAACAGTCGCCTTTTGGTCCATGAGCTGGCCTTTCTAATTCCATCTGCAGAGAACATAATATCCCGGAAACAAACATACACACATACATGTTGTGTCTGCAGGTTTTAAAACTCGTTCACTTTCAATTCAGAAGTAGCCCCTTTCTTCTAGGGGTGCACAATCCCTTAGGATTACTGTTTATCTCAGCTCCTTCAGCTTCACTTAATACGAGCTGAAGTATCAGTCTGTTCTCTTTGGCTCTCATACGAACTCCGGACATTATATCACAGAGGCTCAATCTCCCGTCTCACACTCAAAACGGAAGCGTATCCATGAAGATTTTTTCCACTATCGGTGGTGGAGGAACAAGGTCTTCCAATTTAAGGTAGAAGATACGCTGGAGGCCTTGAGTGCACAGAGTCCTGAGCTCAGGCAGCTTCCCAAGAAGTCTGGACAAGTAATTGGGTCGCAACGAGTCGGAGCCACAGCCAGAGACGTGGTCTTTAAGGCAGGTGATGAGCTGGTTCTGCAGGTCCTCCACACGTGCCGGCTCCTTAAGGCCATGACGGTCTGCAGAAGAAAACAGGACACACGTAAGAATCAAATTTTTCATTATTTGACTTTATATAACAAATAACACACACTCAGAGGGTGAAAACATGGAAACCATGCAGTGAAAAATCAGATTTATCTATTTATTTATTTAATAACTTAAATTCAAACCGCCTTAAAAAGGTCATAACTCTTGGTTGTGTCTGGAAAATGTTTAATATACTAAAAGAAATAGGAGCTGGAGGAAGAGGAATACAGAGAACACACACTTGTGCTGTCAGTGGGGTCAGTGCCGCTATGTTGGAACAATTCCTCGGCCTTGGATGTATACCGGCATTGTGGTTATGTTTAGTCTGCCATGATATATTACATCTGCTCTGCACTATATGTGAGGTCGTGTTGCATTTTCGCCATACACCTGTCGTGTCAATCCTGTGTTATGTAACTGCATTGTACTGTCCACTCCAGTGAAACCAGATTTACCCTGCAATATCCCCTCCTTGATGAATAAAAATAACTCTTATTTAACTTAGGGGGAGAAAAGAGCAGGTTCAAAGCGACAGATCAAGATCATTTCACACTTAATGTTTAGGTTGCAGAAAAGTTAACTGTGGTGGTCACAAATGTAGTTTAACTGTCTAACTTTACAGGCAGCAGCACAACATTTCAATGCCACAATCATGTCATTTTTGTCATACTGCCTGTCTGGCTGGCCTCATGCTCTATATTCAGACCTGTGCAGTCAGGACACCACCAGGCTTTTGAAGTATTTGACAGGAAGTCAAACAGCCATCGCTATTGTTACTGCCTAAGAAGTCATAATTCACTGAGCTGGGACAACTTAAAGCAGAAAACAAGCTTCAGCTTTTCCAGTGAGAGCTTTTAGTGATGCTGATGTTTGGATGTCTTTAATGTGTTCTTATGAAGTGTGGCCTGCTATGCTATATGTCTTTCATAGCTGTCATTACAGCTGCCCTTAAGGTGAAGTTGAAAAGTAACCATGGTTGCTAAACTGGCGCATTTACACAGTTGTCTGCTAATGTGCCCTCTCCCTGTAACTTTATACTGTATAAATAAAGAAAGAAAATACCTCCACTTCTAAAGTTAGACGTGTTAAATAGTGACTGAAGCTCTTACCAGTGATGATGACTAAGGCTGTGAGACAGGAGAAGGAGGAAACGTCCAGCTTCATGCGATGGAGGGTCTGAGAGAACTCCAAGATGGAGTCAATCCAGTCCCCGAAGCCTCGGACACACTGCGTTTTGTGAAGCACGGCCCCATTGCAGAAGACAAGCTTGTCTGTTTCAGGATTGGAACTTCAAAAGACAAAACAATGTTGATTATTGATTTCATCCTATTTTAACTGTGTGGTGTTACAGCTTGTTGCTGCTGTTTGGATGAGTTGTAAAAGTTTTGTTGCAACTCACCGATACGCAAGACGCAGGATGAAAAGTTCAACAAACGCAGATTCCATCAGCAGCTCCTGGTCTTCCGAGCAGAACTCAGAGAAACCCGGGATGCTCTTCGCCCACTTCCTGATGACCTCCATGGAGGCTGTGAGTAGGTCGTAAAACTGTTTGATGTCACTGGCGTCCTCTTTCTGGTTTGGACTGACTTCTGTCTCCTCATACTGAAATTATAGACAGCAGAGAAGTTTCAGCAGATGCGCATTTGGGTGAACAGATAATCATAAAAATAAAATATAAATATAAATAATATAATATAAATAAAATAATTAAAAAAAAAACAAATAAAAAGTGGATCTCATGTGGTGTTTTTTTTTCTTTACCTTGGAGTAATCTAGTTTCCCGACCCCAGGGTTTGACTCGATGTGGGCCCTCACAAGCGAAGCGATCATGCTCACAGGAGACACAGTGGTCGTCACATCCTGGACGACTTTGGGCTTCGACGGCAGACGACCTCTCCGTCCTTTCAGGCTGTCCGTTCTCACAACTGAAAAAATGGTGACATCAGCTGTCACTTTCAGTTTTGTCACTTACTTACAGGGACCAAAAGTGTGGAGGGTACCAAGAAAAACACAAATAACATACACACTATGTATGTACGGGGGTCCTTGTCTAAAATGAATCTGAGTTTGAACTCACCTTCCCTCACCATGCCGACAACTAGACACTTCTGGAAACGGCAGAACTGGCATCGATTACGCCTCCTCTTATCAACAGGACAGTCCTTGTTGGCAAGGCAAACATACTTGGAATTCTTTTGTACTGTACGCTGTGAAATAAAAGGAAGAATTACTATAAACTCAACTGGCTCAAAAAATTCGGACTTTTTTTTTGTATGGAAACAAAGTAAGCGCCTGCACAGACAAGCAACCTTACCTTGAAAAACCCTTTGCATCCCTCACAGGTGCGAACCCCATAGTGCTGACATGACGCGTGGTCCCCACACACAGCACAGCAGCCCTCATTTCCACTTGGACTTTTCAACTTAGGTGATAAGCTTTCATCCACCTGGTCTGTGCCTTCCAGGCTACGTGCCTGCTCCATCACCAGGGCGGGGAAGGTCAGTGCAGATGGGTGAGGGTGGGTCAAACTGAAAGGATCCTGCTCTCGCAAGTGCGGTTGACCCAAATGAGACATATCCTCCACAGATCCCGGGCCAAAAGTGAAGAAAGAGGGCGCGTGTGGCACCGAGGTCTCCTCTGCTGCCCAGTATCCTGGACTGGGTGAGTATGGCCCGAAGGCTGAGTCCCAGTTGGTCGCATGTTGGCTCTGGAACCCGGGCGTGGAAGGAGACGAGGCCGACGCGGGGCTGCCGAAATAATCTGACCCAGCAGGGGATGAGGCCTCTTCCGGGTAGGTCAGCGTGAACGCCCCGGGATAGCAACCGTAAACCTGGAGGTCATCCAGCTTGAAGGGGGTCTCCTGGCCTGGCGACGGCGTGACGTGGGCAGGGGCGGCGGTGAACTGACACGAATACGCGTCAAAGTCGCCCACCTGAGCGCCCACCAGGGAGTTGATGCTCGGCAGGGATGGAGCGGAGAGGTTGTCCTGCGGGCTGCTCATGTCCACAGTCAGTCTGGAGATAAAGTCTGTGCTCTGGAGCTCCGAGTTTCCGAGGTTGTTCTCGTAAGGCTGAGATCCATGCTGGGGGTGTATGCAAGTCATGGCTGCAGGACTGAAGGAGACACAATCAAATCTGTTAATTGGTTTTTGAGATCTTTACCATAAACCTTTAGCTGCAAATGAGTTTGTTATTGCGATGGATCAAACTTTGAGGCTTGGTACTAATGCAACTCTCTCCTAAAAAGCCATTTCATCATTTGACATGAATTTTAAGTTTGTTATTTGACAGCTGACAGCATCCTCTGTCCTTGTCCACGTTATGGATCAGGAAAAACTTCCCAAAGAAAGCACTTAATGGGGGAAAAATGAAGAAATCTTAGGTAGAGTAAAGGGATCCGCTTGACAAATGGTTTTATAAGCATCCTTCATCTCACTTGTCTTAGGGGAGCAGTTATAGGCAGGCACTCTGTTCCTCCTAGCAACAGTAAATCATCTTATCATATATTACTATGTAGTAAATAGGGTCAGGTGCACATGCCTGAAGCTACAGTAAGAGGGATTGACTTTCACACTTTCAGGGGCACCGTGCCAACATGCGAGGCACATGTTAAACATGAAGAGCATGGGGGCGACCTCATTGGTGGACTCTGATATGCAAACTTTAGTCCACAAATTCGTCTGGCAAATGGACGGGAAAGTACAAAAACACCAGAAAAACTCTGACTGGACTTAAAAATCACTTCAGTTCTGGCAAAGTGCAATACATCTTTGAAATTTACATCACATAATTACATCCACTCTGCACATCTTGCTGCAATATAGAACCTGTATACAAACATAAAACTTTTTTTCTTTTACTTTTACACTTTCTGTATGAGTACTTTTAGTTTCTTATTTTATTTCTGTCTTTGCACCTGCAATCTGTTTTTTTTTTTTTTTTAAGTAAATATAGATATAGAAAAAAGTGTATCATTATTTAGCATTGTGATGACTATTTCAGTACTGGCATTTGACATTTTCAAAACTAAATAAATAACGTTATCTATCTTTGCAGGAGACGTGAATAAAACACTTGCTGCTCTCAGGTGTCACTATCGCTTCAGCTGTCGTGGCTCATTTCCGCATTCAAACTTAACAACAGTTCGTGAACAAATGAAAATATAATTTACCTGCGCTGGCCGTCTACAGATGTGATGAATTGTCTGTACTCCACAAACGACTGTCGATCATCCTCTGTGTCTCCCGACTCGAGGAGAAGTCCCCTCACGCGCAGCTCGGGGGAAACTTTTATACCAGCGCCGGCTCTGCCCATGACGTCAGAGACTTGTTTCCATACAAGGCCGGCGGGTGGGCGGGGAGATTTCCGCCGACCAATCACAGCCCGCGCTTGAGAGAATAGACGTAGAGACAATGACGCACTCCGGGATTCCGTTGACGCGCGGACGGCGAAGAACCGCAGCATTGTGCTCCTGAGACACACTCACACACACACACGCAGATGATTGAAAGCTGAATCTAATTTCATATTTTGAGCAGGAAGGCGCTCACACGTTATTATATTCAGAATCGTGTAATCCCCCCATCTCTCTCCAAAATAAGTATGTCTCTCTTTTTGTCTCTGAAAGCAGCAGAATTTGCTGACAAAATGGAAAATAATACTGATTTGGCGATTTATAAACAGGAAGTAGCTTATCGTTTCTATTTATAGCAGCTGCTATATGCTTTTTTCATGCATATTGTCTCATGAGTAGAAAGAAAACAAAAATTCCAGATTTTTCTTTTCTTTTTGTTCTTTTTTTCCCTTTTTCACAGATCCTAGCCTTGTGTGTACCATTTATATTTTTCACAAAAGCATGCTTTTTACAGAGGCAAAGCTGAGTAAAACAGCCCTGTGGCTCCAGAAGTCCACGTGTGAATTGTGTTATACTAAATAAACAGAAAAAATATTTGGGAATATGTGTCCAAAAAGCATAACAATCTCTTAAAGGTTGTCTCTGCTCTGTCTTAAAGAGGCTCAATCAATTTGTCAGACATGTACACATACATGTATATACATGACCAGGTACTTTGATGCCAAGTTGTTCACATTGTGCAGAAAGTAGGAAGAACAGTGGGGTTATAAGTAAACAGGTTAGACACAACACCACCTGTACAACAAACTTTTAGTGTACTCATGATAATATTATGTAGTGTTCCTATTATGGTGTATATCTCCTGTAATAAACAAGGTCCAGTCAAATACTGCAATGAAACTAATTTAGATATTTTGACGACAATCACCCACAGTCATGCCAGGTCATCGCCTCTCTTTCTCTAGGGTTTCTGTCACGGAGGATCACTGACGATGTAATCATTAAACCACCGGAGGAAGAGCTGTCCACAGTCAGGCTCAAACGACAATCCCAAAGATGCTGAATATTTGAATGTGGGAATAACTCGACTGTTTGTTGATGAGACGATGAGAGTTGTGTTTACCCACTCAAGGTCGGGGTGAGAGTTAAATGGCTGCCATCAGCTTCAACGCTAAGTTCCTGGATGCTGCAAAGTTTTGGCTCATGAACTACAGGTTGCAGTCTGCAGTGGAAATTTATCGCCATCCCATTGAAGTTTTTTTTTTTCTTTTCTTTTTTTGTGAATGACATCTGTGATGTCATGCCAGCACCGGCAGGGCCTCCCTGCTGCACAGAAACTGATGTCACCGGTTATCTGATCTCATTTATCAGACACAGGGCACCGTTTGTTGAAGAGCCTTTCTTTGGGCACAGATTCAGATCAGAGAGAGAGAGAGAGAGAGAGAGAGAGAGAGAGAGAGAGAGAGAACAACTTCAAGTTATTTGGTGGAGGGACAAAAGCTGGCTGCTGAAGTTGTGAGAGTTTTGGACGCTTCAGTGTGATGTGCTAGAAATGTGGCCTTTATGTGCAACTGTTCTCACACAAACACACACACTCATGCGCACAAAGTACTTGTATTATCACATGTGCAAAGCCAGAGCTCCACCCACCACCTGTTGCTCCTTCGCTGAGCTATATTTGAGTTGAGAAGATGTTTGGCATTGTGGAGAAATCCTCCAGTTCGTCCATGTTTGTTTCTGGTCGGTACAACGTCTCATGTAAGCGGCCCAGAGCGGGGGATCCCTGAGGGAGATCGACATTAAAATACACTGATAACAGAGCGTTTTCATCAGATAGGCCGGCTTAAACTGCCGCTGTTACAGATGGAAAAAAAGAGCTTCCTGTAATTTGCATACAGATGTAAATAAGGCATAGAGGATGGTATCAGTTGTGCTTTGCATCTTTCCCCAAACCTCAGAGGATATGACTCCTTATGCACAATTATAAATAGCTGACTTTGGCCCTGTGTTTAAGACTTTACAGCCTCATTCACTGATTAGGAAGTTAACAGCGATTAAGGCTAGTTCTTTTATTGTCATTCATTTCTGCGTAAAGACACTCACACTATACTCATGCTGGTGTTATGGGGTCGCATAATGAGTGTCATCACATAAACGCACATAACACATAAACACAGATAATTATGTCTTGAAAGCCAGTGAGACATCTAATATAAGACAATCTATCAGTGCACCGGTCTGAAAAAAATGATCTGTGAAATGGTGCGATGAAAATACGATATGATGTCTTGGATATCAAAGTGTGCCTGCGGTCGACCCAACAAATCTTTTACTCTCGCTCTTTCTCGCACTTGCTCCGGCATTCACACCGGCCGAAAACACACTGCGAGAACACGACGGGAGTTCAGCAACACCTGCCTCTTTACTACATCTAGGAGCAGTCTATTTTAGGACTTGCAGATAAATTTGTCCGACACAGCTCATATTCTGCAGCCAAAATATCTGCTTCTCCCAGCGGGTAGAACATCGGGAACTCCAGCACAAGGTGATCGGGTTCAAACATGTCTTTGTGCCCACTGGCTTCCTCATGCTGAGCACACTGAAGGTTTTATGGGGTGTACAGGGTGTGAATTGTTTGGCTCCCTGCAACATGATATGAAGTGTTTGTGTGCCAATCTGTACGTTTTATATATACGTGCGTGGACTTGACAATATTTACTGTTTATGGAGTTGTTCTTAGACACCGAGGGGCCTGAACTGTACAAACGCCTGTGATGTAACGCGGTGCATTTCAACAATTTAGTGAAGACCACTTGACTTCTTTGACCGGTATATATTAAACATGTACTTGGTGATAATATTACAAAGTTTATGATATCACTAATATTTACCCCACTTCATTCACATAATCATATTGATAATGATTGGGACAATGCAGCGAACCACAACAGCGGGTCAACAAGCATTTCACAAACAACATTGACACTTGTAAATGAATGAGAAGAGCTGAACACGAACACCTGAGGCTGACGAGAATATTTGCAGGTATTTTTGCAGGTCGTAAACCAAAGGATTGGATGGATTTAACATTTGAGCTGAGGTTTGAGAAAGGTTTAAGGGATAAACAAAAGTCATTAAAGTTCACCCATAAAGGCCTGCATGAAAGTTCATGACAGTTCATCCAGTAGTAGCTGAGACGTTTCACCTGCAACCAAAAATAACAACCTCACCGTGATCCTCGAGGTAGCATGGACAACTGCACTGAATTTAAATCCATTTAATGGTTGAAGAGACATTTCAGTCGAGATCACATTGGTGGATTGACTGAATGATCGGCGTTGCCGTTCTTAGAGCTATGACCTGCTAATAAACCAGATTTGCAATTTTCCAAACCGCCATTCATGATATTTCTTCTTTTCTTCCTTTTATATGTCTCTGCTTTGTATCTAATGGAGACAATTAGCTTCTTTTTTTTTTCCATCTGTGACCGCACGTTGATGTTGCGATTAATCTTGAACATGTCTAAGCTAAATAAGTAATACGTAGTAACAAGAGGAAGAGCTATTTTTAATCATGTCTGCAGCACAGGAAGGTTCTGACATATCACATAATCACATTTCCTTTTATATTGTTTAGTTGATAGATGCTGCATCACCATTTTCTCTTTTGAAACAGACATATGAAAAGTGAGAGCACGCTAAAATGATAAGATAATCTGTATATCCCCTCTTATACCACACTATGGAACATATTGCAAAAATACAGAATTGACAAACCATGATATCGACATATTAGGAAAAGCTACTGCACCCATGACGAAAACATGACTGGGCCTCCGTGTGACTCTTCCCCTTTTTATTTTTTTTTTCGGCCAAACACGTGAGACCGCTTTCTAACGCTCCCACGTTCCTTCACAAGGCTTAAGTCACCACTGTCCTTATCGGGTTTCACTTTCCAGTCTCAGATGTAAGACATAAAAGACATCTCATGTTTTACATGCAGATCACATGAGTAACGACCTTCTCCCCTGCGCAGCCTTTACTCTCAGATTTATAAAACTCATTATCAGTAACAGAATTTTTTAATGGGATGTGATGCGGTGCGTCTTATGTGAGCCTGCGCTGCGAGACAATTTATAATCGGACACTTCAGCACAGGAGCAAGTGACATCTTATCCTTTATGTCTGTGGCCACTTCAGAGCTCTCAACTTGTGCTGATGTTTGCACCAGCGGGAGGATGCATCACATACTGTTCATGCTCCATCTGCTGGTGTGACACGGGAGCATGACATTCAAGTGTCACTCTCAAAAGGTTAATATAGTTTGATAGGCCCGGAGCTGGATCGCGCGCCACAGAGTAAACAATACAATAAAATGAGAGCGAAATATCTTCAATAACTGCTTCTGCTGAGGAAGGTGGTGGGGAACAATCATGTGTTGTGCCAAAATGACTCCTGTGACTGATGTATTGTTATTAATGACATTACTGATGCATCAGTGCATGTAAAGTGTAGTTTAGGTAGGTCAGATCCCTCTAAAGGATGTGGATAATTAGGAGGTGCTGACATCTTAGACGCATCTGAGACATGACAAGGCACCCCGCTGTTTTTTTTTGTGACGCCAAAAACTTTAGGACTAACTTGTTTAATATGATGCATAAGGATGCATTGCATTAGTTGAATAGACTGAGCTTCTGCATACATGAGCAGACAGAGGGGACAGGAGGAGCCGAGGATCTGGACCTGGTCTTCCTCCTAAGAATTTCACATGTTGTTTGATTTTAATATGAAGTCTTAATCTGATAAGTAACCTGAAAAGTAAGTAAGGAACTTGAGCTGTCAGATAAATGCAGTAGTAAGTTAGCATGAAATGGTAGTAAAAAAGTGCTTTTACTACTCGCTATGACATGTCTGGTCGATCTGGTTGACATGTTTGTGCAGAAATAATAATCCAGATTATTCTAAAACATTCTGCAACGGTTTGTTTTGTTTTTTTGTACATTGAAGTTCTTGCAGAAGTCACACCATTAAAATCTGTTAAATGTCTCTGTTTGTAAGGCATTTAAAATCAAAGAACGACGTGTTTCAGACTGCGCTGCTGTGCTGCGAGTTGTCAGACTTTCCTGGAAACAGACTTTGAGTGCAGTCAGTTTCCAAGCAGTTATGTCAGTCATGTTGGGGTTCAGGCTGTGCTGATCTTAAACTACGCTGCTGAAACTCATCTTGCAGACAAGATGTCTTTGAGTGGGCCTGGGGGGCTTTGGCTCAGCTCTGCCCTGACCAGCTGCCTATAAGAGGCTTGAAGCTTCTTCTTTCATTAGGCTATATTTAATTATAACCTTCTCAAACTATTGATCTGGTCAAAGAGAGTGTCTCCCCCTGCAGATTCGCTCTGCAGCATAAAACCTGAACCTTGCCGAAAGCAATCAGATCAGATATCAAGTGTGATATAATCAGACATAAATCAACCATTTATCATTTATACTGGACAGTTTTAGACTCCATATTTAGCAGCTGTTAACAGTTTGACAGCGTGCTCATTAACCAGATTGGCTTGTGTTGACTTTCAGGTCCGGGCTGAAATTCAGGCGAAGGATTGTGAGAATCTGTCGGAGGTAATTCACATGTTACAGGGTGACCAGTGTCAGCGCTTCTGGCTACAAGACTGATAGTTCACAGCTTTAATCTTGTCTAAGCTGGCCAAAAAAAGAAAAAAAAACTGAGGCTGACAAATGTACTGGATCTGGAACTGCGAAATACACAAAAACATCTGCACACGAAAAGCCTCAATTTACAAATTCCTAACATAGCTCAAGAGGATTATTGTTATTTTCCATTTGTATGCCTTAGATATTTTTTATATCTTTAAAAAAAAAGGTTTTAACACTGGATGCAAATACATTAGATGTGTCACAGTGGAAAAAGCACAGGTGTAAATGGTCAAATGGACGATTGCGGAATCCTCTGGTGTTGTGCAGGCTCTTCAGTCATCGTTAATATTATACCGATCACCTGTGCTTTCCCTGCTACGACAAGTCACAATTTGACATGTGTAAAAGACCCAAATCATATTAGTATTCAACAAGATGTTAATGTGAAGCTGAAAGAAAAAGAAATGGTCTGATATCGAGAAGGAGTGTAAACACAGCCAAACCTTAAATAAGGATTTTTGGGTAAAACTGGAACAATTACATGCATCAGTATGCTGAACAGGGGCAAATAAAAGATCTCTCTTAATACAACTTAATAAAAATGACTCTCTGGCAGCAAAAGGGTTGGGTTTTTTTGTGTGTTTCACTTTTCAGGATTCAACGCTGGTGAATGTTTGTGAGCTCACTGACCACTGGAGGGCAGCAGGCTAACACATCTGAGCAGCATCCTCTCAGGAAATTTCTTTTTTTACTGGACTTACAGGTCACTGTTGCTCTTTTTTGCTGTTTTACTGAAAAAAATAGAGAATGTTTGTAATTTGGTCTTTGGCTGGACGTTCAACAGCTGCAGAGCATCAGCTATTTTAGCCATATATGTTGTTATACATCCAAAAGTAATGTTAGTTTAGGTAAGTTAATGATTTTACCAGGTGGAACAGGTAAGAAAACTCCAAGAAACATATTATATATCATATAATATAACATCTGAAATATAACAAACATGACATGATTATGATGATGATGATGATTTGTGGGCTTAAAGATGTAATCATGAAAATATAATGGCAGTTTATGAAAAAAAACACATGGTGCAAATTACAGAAGATAAAAACCTAATGAAAATATGTTCCAACAATGAAATAAACATCTGATACTTACTTTATATACTTTTATTTTATTATCTTGTAGTTTCTGTTAAGTTGAATAAAATAAATGTGTTGACATTAATTGAGAGAAATGGCCATGGATGTTTGAAATCATGGAAGATGTCAGTGATTAGCACATCTGATGTTATATATATATTTATATAGAGATATAGATATAGATATAGATATA
>JAOXYL010000050.1:19432708-19447075 GCA_028564955.1 Terapon puta | reverse complement strand
AGAGAGGGATGGCTGTGAATACTCTGGTTACCATATCTGCACAAACAGAGCCTCACAGGCATGCGGTGATAAATGAATGTATGCCAAATAGGCCATGGTGTAAATTGATAAAGGCCGTCGAGAAAGCAGCGTGGAGGCAGCGCGTTGTGTTAATACGCGGCGTATAATCTCACTGGCGCTGTCTTCCTGGGTGGGTTCAGAGTTTTGGAAGGAGCGGAAGAGTCTCTGGCAGAGATCCACTGGGAAGTCCTCCACTTCTAAATAAGTCTTCAGGAACAGACGAAAGCCTTCTTCATTGATGCACTGGGAAAAAAAATGAATGGGTGAGCCATATTTGGTTTGTGATGGATTGTAAAATGAAAATGTTTTAACAGTCTGTGTACACCACGTGTCCTGCACGGCAACTTCTGCATTTTACAAATTCACCTCTTCTGAAAATAAGGGAAGACGGAGATCTTTGTGAAAAAATGTGAAAAAAAAGTGTCATTTAGGGCGTGAGACTCATGTAATGAGACTCATCCGGGTTCAACTGCTCTTCAGAAGCTCAACATGATTCTCAGAAAGATTTAATCCAACCTCTTTAGTCTCCTTATTCTCATGAAGCGATCGTGGAGTTCTCATGTGATAATGGCATTAAAAAAAGAAGCTCCTGATTAAAGATTTCAGTCCATCTGTCTGGCCTCTCGTCTGTCTTTCTCATAAGATAATATGCTGCAGGGATAGCAAGTAATAGTCCCTCGATAATGGTGAACCACAAACCCATTTCTTGTTGACATTATTCCATTTGCCTGGCTGATACCCTACAGAGCTGCCCCAGTAATAAATAATGTCACCGCAGGGCCGCCAGATCACAAAAAGAAAAGAAAAGGAAAAAAAAAAACACGCAAGAGTGAGGCAGGATCGTTATTCATGTACATGTACATGTACATACCAACACTGACGAATAACATTACAGTTTTGTGTCTTTTTAAAAGCTTCTGACTTCTATTTTATGGCAGAATTTGCTCATTTTCTCCCATTAAAACGATCAGCCTTTCCTTACGTTGATCTAATTAAGCCGCACGTTGCCAAATTACCCATCAGAAATTACTGCAGTCGTCTCCCCCACAGATTAGTTGGCAGCGTCGGCCACTGGTGTCCGGTATTGGAAAACCCTTTTTTCAATCACATTTGAGCTTACACTGCATGAGGGCAGCCAGCGCGCTGTTCAGCCCGGCCTTGCTGCGTGGGCAAAACTAAGGAGGTAATTTACATCTGCAACCTCGCCCGAGCGCGCTGAAGATATTGCTCACGGACAGCTTAGTCAACATGATAGATGGGGTTTGAATCTAATTAATCAGCGTCGGACAATTAATAACTGCCTATTACACATAAATCAGACGCTCGTTTCTCTTCGCCTCGCAGCTGACATCGCAGCGAGTGGACCTGATGGCGAGCAGCAGGGCGCCGCGTCCCCTCACCTCTCCGTGCCTGTGCCGGGCCAGACTGCCATCTGCATCAAATTCCCTCAGCACGTCTTTCACCTTCAAGCTGCAGTCTGGAAGCAAAGGCACACAGGGTCACACAGGGGCAGTTCCTGTACGCGTTCACTTCACACTTTACTCTGCTGCATGTTTTTTTTTTTATTAAATGCTCGAACATACAGTGACAATAGATTTATGTGTAGATGAAAAAAAAAAAAACATTTATTTGCAAAAAACATAAAAAAAACAGAACGTGGCAGACTGCAACCTCCTCTAGATATGAGAAACCATGAGCAAGTGTAAATGAGTGTGCGTGTGGGTGGAAGTGGAAGTGGAGGGGTGGTGGTGGTGGTGGTGGAGGGTGGGGGGGGGTGAATGTAGGGGGTGGTGGTGGGGGGGGGAGGCGTTAAGCGCTGAGAAAGCTGCCTGCCCGCCCGCCTGCCTGTCTGTACTCACATTCAATGTACTGCTGTAGCTGGATAAAGTCGACAGGGCTCAGTTCCTTCACCTCTGGGTTTGTGGGGGTGGACATGGTGCCTGCTTCTGCACTAACTGCCTGCCTGTGCACAAGCGAGAGAAACAGTGAGATGTAGACGGAGAGAAAAGAGAAGGTGGGTGCACAGTAGCCTGCCTCTTTGTAAAACATAAAAGCGCGGCTGCGAGCAAAAGATAGCATCTTCCATCTCGATCCAGGCTCGTCGACAGGGAGTTTTTGAGCGTGTCAGAGAACCCGGAGAGCATCTGTAGTCACAACACTGCGCTCTTTTGAAAATGTCTTTTTCTTTTTTGCCAAATAAAGTAAATGACTTAAAAATAAATGTTTTTTTCATGGCTGTCCACTGTGGTCTGTGTTCGTCAACTCACAATCTTTCATCATGGATTAAATGTTTTCCTGTGATGCTACACTGCCAAACACATGTATGTACTAATGTCTATATACCGCATTTATTTTAGATCTCTCACCATCAGTAACATGTGACTAGCCTCTCAAAACTGGGCCAATAGTCTGGCGGAAATCATGTCAGGCTAAAGGTACCCATGGTGCTTTGACTCTGGGGATTTGCTGCACCCAAAATCTCTTTCTATATTCTCGCTGTCCCATATTTGATTTAGAAAACACCAGATATAGGGAGTTTTTGGTTTAGCTTACGGCAAAAGAGCACGGCAAAGTCTCAAAATGCAGCGATAAACACAATGAGGATCTCGTGGAGAGGTCGAAAAAGCAAAACTGGCTTGCTGAGGGACCTCCCCGTCAGACAAAAGGAAGAGACTTAAATGTCAAACAAGGCTGAAAGCAAGCGTGAAATCTGGATCTGACGCATTAAATTGGCCCAGCGTGTCGGCCTCCAGATGGGCATTTTGGTGGGCTTCGTTAGGAATACTTTCGTCGGTGGCAAACAGGCTTTTAAACCATGATGGAAGGACTGTGTATTAACCATCGAAGAGGTGGAACTAGTTAATGGAGGAGAGAAACGTGCCACCCTGACATCCTGTTGCAGATGTATGCCAATAACATGTTGCAATAAGAGGCATCGGTGACGGATCAATAGAGAATTTATCGAGCGCCTAATGCAGCTGACCATCTATTTGCAAAACAATTATGAAAGTTGACATCTTTCCAGGAAGGCCTGTCAACAATCACAAAAACTTAAAAGCACTTAAAGTCGTATTTACACAAACGCTTAAATTCATATTTTTACAAATTTACAAAAAATTATTTAACTATAACTAATAACTACCCAATTTACATATAAAATGTTGAGATATTAAGCAATCTTAATACGTCTTTGCTCTACTGAATACTCTAGATATAGATAATACTGTTTAACTGACACTACTGAGATTACACAACTTCTAGCTTTTACATTTTCTTCATAAAAATCACTTGTTAGGCAAGAAATACATGGTCTTGCTTTACAGGACAGGAGAGTGATTCTGCAGAAAGTTTGGCAAGATACTTTAATTGCATTCATCTCGAAATGTGCCCGCAGCAAACTACATTAGCTTTTGTCCAAATTACATCACCATTATGAGCTAATGCAGGTAATACTCTCTAAATCAATCCGCACTTCACCTCGACATTAATGGACCTCTGAAAACAATAAATACAGTCAAGTAGGCTGTCATAGTCTGCTAATTGATTTTAGTCCCGTTTGGATATTAATGGAAATGGAAGGTAAAGTGGGAAAGGCAGATTCAGAATGAGGAAGTTTACGGCGCGCTTTGGAAAATGCTCTCCGGTAATAACATGCAATTAAGAGGATAAAACGATGGTATGGTCCTTTAAAAGCAGCCTGTTGGCTTAACTCCAAGTATCCATCTGCAATTCTGGTAATCCCTTTCTAACAATGTGATTCTTGTGAAGGAAATGAATGCACAAGGGAGGGGAAAGGGTTAAAAGGACAGGAGAGGATAAAAATGCTGAACCTGCCGGAGCTGTTTTCGCACATGAGATACTGTGAATCTGATTTCAAGGCCATTCTATCTTCAACTAAACTCTTCCAAAAGGGCTCATTCGACTTGCCAGAGCTTATTACTGTACCAACACATCATGCCCTATAGTGGTTAACTTCAAATCTCTCTATGAGCTCTGATAAGTTGAATTTACCTTTTAAGAAATTGAGGAAACCAGTTGCCTTAAAAAAATATAACAATGTGTACTGAAAACTTAAGCTTAAATGGACTTAAATGCTGGATCAGTGCACTAAATGAAATGACGATTTAACTTAAAGTCTTCATCATCAATCGATCATCATTCATCATTTCACTGACTCACAATTTCCAGTTAGTGGCTGATAATTTCTGAAATCACACTGAAAATGATGCTCGAGTCAAACTGTGTTGAAGTTTTACGACAGGCAGAGCAGACAGAGGCACAGGAAGCCGCTCTGCCGCGAATCTTTGAATGACATTCAACGCAGGGGGACATAAATTCAGGGCCAGGCCACAGAGCACAGCTGGTTTCAGGAAATATGACAGAAACCTCGCTAAATGGTTACAGCAATGAACCGTCATGAGCCGAACAGACAAACACCAACAGAAAAGAAACATTTTGCATTTTGGATGTTGAACAACGCAGCCAACCTCTCAGTCCGACACTTCTCCGCGTACATGACATCGAATTTATTTTAATGTACTTTTGCCACTTCAGCTGGCATCCTCTCCCACTTAAACACGACTCTAATAACGTCTTTTTCTGAGAGGAGCATCCACGTCATCACACTTCTTTTTCTATAAAAAAACAGGCGAGACATATCAGTAGTGATTAATCTGGTAAGTTTGTTCGCTTTTCTTTAACTGTGCCTCTGTCTGAGTGTGAACTGATACTTGGAGCTGGACTGAAGTGACAGACGATCAGAAACTTCAGAAAAACTGCGTGAATTGAATCGTCTTTCAGCAAATTTGAGTCTGAAGGCGGAAGGTGGACTATTTCATTACAGACCCATTTTTATTTGCTTTCTTGCGGAAACTATACAGACTGGGCGAACAATGAGACGTGCCAGTGGAAGATCTGAATATGCGATTCAGAGGACAGGCTTATTCAATCTTTTTCAAATGTCACCATTATTATTATGTGCTCACACTCCCACTGTCGTCTTTAGACGGTGCATTACTTTGTCGTTTGTAGATGGCTCACGATTCGTCTGGCATAGTAAGTGGACCATGGCGAGATGTAACGGTCTTTTTTGTCTTTCCCCCCCCGTGGACTCGTCCTTTTTTGGATCCACCTGCAGAGGTAAAGCCTGATGTGCCTGACTTTGGTATTTTCTGTGGGCCTGTGTTCACTTTGACCTACGCTGCCTCTCCTGCTGGTTTATCCTCAGATTGTCTCCCTCCCTTATCCAAAACAGTTCTAAGATCATCAAATAAATGTTGTACTCATTGTCTGGATGTTTAAACGTTGATAACTGTAACACAGATTATTAAAACAATGGATGACACAAATATATCATACGTGGGATTCAATATCTTTTGCATCATCTGTAGAACTCAATATAGTTATCTGTATATAAAAAGGTTGTAGATGAAACCCGTTGAATATGAAAGCTGTTCTCTCTAGAGCCCTTTAAGGTGGGAACGTTCTGGTAGAAACCAAAAGAAGGTTCTCTGTACATCCTGTCATCAGAAGAGAAACCTCTCACAGATGCTTTTAAATATACAAATATAAACTCTATATGTTGGGTACCAAGGTTATACCCTCTAAAAGATTTCTCCTATGGACAAAAGTCAAAGAACATTTTATGGTTCTAGTTAGTCATTTTATTTCTAAGAGTGTGCATGAAACTGAATCAAAGATGGTTTTCAGCCCGGGCCGATGAGGAGGGCCTCACTGTAAATGTGCCGGTCACACCGCTGTTCAAAGGTGTTATCACACATTAAAGTGCAGCCAGTGCAGGTATCAGTCACGGCCGCCTGCACCGAGCAGAAAATCAGAGCACTTAAAGGACAAAGGACGCACTGAGAAGACGAAATGAAATGATCCGACACAACAGCCTCTCCTTACATGTGATTTGGGTGCATTTGCCACGTCTTTGGACTCTGGAGGTTCACGCGGTCCTCGGTTTATTCCCCCTAAAAAGGTCAGCGGCTTTGCCTGGCAGTTCTGTTTATGCAGCCGATCAGATGGGCCAGGTCTGTGTCCACGGCAAAGTAAAACATAAAAGAATCGCGAAAAAAGCCATCTGCTGATGATCACCTGCTTACAGCCTCAAACCGTTTATTCTAAAAATACGCTCCTGACTCAATCTTCAAACAATGTCTCATAAATGGACTAAAAATAGGCCTCTGAGGCTTTATTCGCGCAGGAGAACGCGACATTATTTTAACAGCACCTGGGCGTTGGTTTTCTCGCTCACGATTTTCTGATCTCCAGAGGAGCGTGGTCATCGCGAGCGGCATCATGTCTGTTTTGCCTCCTTACCAACTCACTGCCATCATCATTATTGTCTGGTTCAACAAGATCCTATCTGAGTAATCTGATTCCTCACTTCCTGATTAGATAATGATTTGCATGCATGAAGCAGAGTGGGAATCGGCTCGAGTCGGAACATGGAGCACAGGAAGAGGCATCCCCTGCACTTAAGTGGAGAAGACGCGAATGGAGATAAATATACCCGGGCCGGTTGTCTCCACTCTCAAACTTGGGATGGAGTTTTTCAAAAACAATGGCTCCATCTAAATGAGCTTACTGGAGCAAGTATAAATATTACAGGAGGTTTGAGGAATGACTGAAGGCTTGTTAAGACTTATTACAGACCTTGTGACTAACGGCCTCAGGGCTGCCTCTCAATAAGGCTGCACTGCCAGGCTAAAGTTAAATGGCAGATACTTTATGAGGGAACTGTTTATGCTGCTTTATAGAAACATTTGAACAGTACAGACTCTGTTGTGTAGACACGAGAAAGATTTAAACTCGGGATAACAGGAGCCACATCGGTGTGATTTACTTCGGTTGGCTGCGCTGACAGACGGGCTGAGGTATAATTCTGTTTGAACAAAACGTCGCTCCACATAATCAGAAGAGAATAAATGGTGTAGCACAAGAGCTGCAGCCTCCTCTGGCTCGATGCGGGGCCACTAGTGGTTCTTCAAATAGCTGTAAAGAACAATCTAGATGTTAAAGTGGTTCTTCAAGTAGCAACAGCTTGTGAAAGCCACATCTACTCCCCCATAAGCCTCTCAAAAAAAAGAAAAAACGTCTGCCACAAGCCTTTACTTCTGACCGCTCAGCTGAAAAACACCAAAGCAACGGCTTTATATAAAGTCACACAGTGAAATAATTGGAGAGTTATGGGCGGACAGTTCAGCTGGCATTTCCCTTCATACATGCCACACGTTTAATTATGAACCCTTAATGTCTCGATGAAAAAACTGTCAACAACCACACAGCGCTCTCTTCGCAAGAATGATTTCAAGGTACACTTGGGGATGACCTTTTTCCATGAGGGCTAATGTTTGTGCAAGCTGTCATAACGCCCACGCCTTGTGTCAAGGAAATCTGCTGTTTTGCAACACTTGCAGGGTGCAAGCCATTTGACTCCGTCATCCTGTGGTTGGAAAACACTGCGTAGGTTCTCCGAATAGAGAAGTCTACGTCGGGCGTCGGGCATTTGTTTTCCTCCTCAAACTACGACAGTTCTCCCGACTGATCTGTGTGTGCAGATTGCATCAGGTTAACAGAAGGGGGAGGACGGACATGCTTGGTTGCTATGGAAAGTGTTTCCCTCCATCAGCTGCTCTCTCTCTCCGTCAGAGCGCTGCCACGGGTGACTAACAGGTAGGAGGAGGCACAGGGGGGGGAGGAAGAGGGAGGCAGCCCGCTCTGGGAGAAGGGGGGAGCCCGGTCGGTAAGCGCGAGTCTTCCCCCTCGCAGCTCCACCTCCTCCTACGCCATGAGCCTAGTTTGGCCTTCAGAACCGGAGGCCACGCTCTAAATTGCATTCTACATGCAGATGCTACTGTGACTCATCGCATGAACAGACAGGGGAATACTCTCTTACTATAAATGGAGCGTTTGCTCGTGGGGTCATTTTGCAGGCCGAGGCAGGAGTTACAAACTTGCAGTAATTTTTTGTCTTACTTAGTGGAACTGTCAGAGAGAAAAAAAAACACTTCTTCACATTTATGTATCCCTAGAGCTGCAGCCTGTAACCACTACTTCCTCTGGTTGTTTTACATCTCCACTTTACTTCAGTATAGTGCATTTGACTGAATTGTGCTCTTGTAAATGTGTTGCTGATTCTACTGAAAGCACCAGACGGATACATAGCTGATACATTTTCCTACTGACTTATGTTAAGATTTTGGCTGGTGTAAGATTTACCAGTTGAATATGTGAAATGAGCCAATGAGGCCAAAAGCTGATGGCAAGACCACAGCAGAGCACGCCCCGTTAAAAGGGATTTCCCCATGTCTATTATTGTATGGTAACGTTTGAAGAATTGAGAGGTATGCAAAACTATGGCAGGCTCCAGTTGGTGGAAACACTCGAAGTTGAACAAAATAAACATGACTTGTAAATCAGACAACAACACGGGAGGGAAAAAAACCAAAAGACATTCACCACAGTATGAATCACAGATTTCTTGGAAAATGTAGGCGAGGCTTTGCTCGCTCCCCGGCTTCAAAGTGAGGACTGCCCATCACTCGGAGTTCAGACTTGAATGTGACTTACATAATAGCTTTTTTTTTCTGTGGAGGCAGCCTTGTAGAACACCAGGCTGCTTTGTGAAGAAAAAATAAAAACCTGCCCAGACTTGAGGGTGCATGCTGTCATACAACAGCCACATTGCTTTCATGGTGTAAGTGTTTGCACGTATCAGGGAGTCTCGCCTGGCTCGCCCACAGATCTGTCCACAAGTGAAAATGAAACGACATTAAATGTCACAGTTTTCAATGATTCAGTCTGAAATGCAGTCACGTAGTATTCTCCACTATCTATGTCAGCAATTCAGGGATCTGAGCTCTTCGAGAGGAACTAAATCATATTTGACTCTATTCTTTTGTGTGAATTATTCCCTGGATATGACAGCATCTTAGACTTGAGCCGCACCACGGCACATTCTGATCACGTTTATGATGATGAAGGTGTTCAAATTATCATTAATTATCTTAATTAATACAGGATGATTCAGGCCGACTCTGAGGCGCTGTTAAAATGAAGGAAGTGAAGGCAAAATGAAAAATACAACTGCTACATTTAGAGAAGTGAAATAGTCGGTAAACAAAAGGCATCCGTGCCATTTATTATCATGCTTCGCCACACAGAAGCAGCTTATATTTATCAGCTGAACCACAGATCACAAAATGGGGTAAATTGCAGTTCATTTACAGCCCCTAGCCTCTGATGTAAACATTATCAATGGGACAATTGACCTGACAGTGGTATTGATTGTCTGCGCCTGAAAACTCTCTTGCAGCTCAAAACAGATGAGACTTTGTGAGAAAATAACCTGCTCATGGTGAGCACGCAGCACGACCAGGAAGCAGTCACCTGGAAATAAAGATGCTCCGAAACTGAGAGTTCAGGAAGCATTAAAAAAGGAAAGGGGGGAGAAATGCAGATTGAGACTTTCCTGTGTGTTTTGTTTTTCCAGTCGGCACAAGGGGTCAAACTCGCGTCCACTATCTGCATTTGTGATGACAACGAGAAACCACCACGCCACGCAGCAGTGAGAGCTCCCACCAACACCCACCCATCATCTACTTCACACTGTGGAGGATTTTTTCTTTTTTTTTCACCTCCAAAAAACAAATAAACAAAAAATCAGAATGATAATGAGCTTTCACTGTCACCACATCCTGCAACAAACATAATATCAGATGGTGGGGCGATCACAAACAGGTAAGATCCCACCATCCAGTGAGCAATAACACTATCAACCAGCTTTCTTAACAACCGGGTGACAAATCAAGTCGCAGCATGTGTCTGCAAGTTGAAATAAAACACACAGTGGAGGCATTTTACACCAGAAAACATCCAGACATGACACCTCAAAGAGTTCAAATACATCTCAATTCTGTAAATAGACTGAGAGGAGGGTTCCCCCCCTTGCGTGTAACTCAAGCAGAGTGACATTAACAATCATGACAGGCTGCAAAGGGAACTGAACTGCTGCATGCTTCATGGGGTTGAGAAAAAAAAAAAAGCAACACATCTGCACCGCTTGCTTGGTGGGTCGTGAACGCACCACTGTCTGCCAAACTCTCCGCGTCCTCGTGCACAGCGGCAGCGGCGCGTCAACCTGCCCGGACTTCACGTTTAAATCCTCTTCACGGCGACATGCGAGGAAAAAAAAGGACACTAAAGACGGATCGCCCCTGCGTGCAGCTTTAACGCTGCACTGAAACTTCAATCAATACGAGCCCGGATCTGTCGCTGCTTGTTTTTTTTCTACGAGTCTGTCTCCTGTTTGTTTGTTTATTTACCTTTTTTCTTTTTGGTCGTCTTTAAATCGTCGGTGGTCGCAGCCCCGCAGCCGGTGGACAATCCTGCTTTCAGATGCAAAGTAACTTTACATGGAGGCTGTCTGCAGAGAGAGAGAGAGAGAGAGAGAGAGAGAGAGAGAGAGAGAGAGAGAGACTACTGCGGAGCACAGACTGAGGGACAGCCGATCTCTACTGTCAAGCACCGCCTCTGGTGATAACCGACACACACCCCTTACACCGGCGTGCACCCGCCTGCAAAGTTGGAAAGTGGTATTTATAAAAAAAAAAAAGAAAAAAAGAAAAGGAAAAAAATGCTGAAATATATGCAGTTTAGGCTATAATAAATGATTCCCTTTACGGTTGCAAAAAAAAAAAAAATCATAAAAATTTTCGGTAATATGTGTTTTTGCTATGTAATATATATGTGATAGCTAACATGGAAAAATATAAACGACTATGTTGCAAACTTCATTGTAAAATAATACAACTGACATATATAAACTTACAAATTAGACAGTGATTTTTAATTTAAAAAAATAATAAATGGGATGAATCAAAATTAAAGACTGATTCTAGGACCAATTCAGCGGAGGACGCATCACCTAATTATCCATTATCTTGTCTTATGTGGACACTTTGGAGTCGGGTTTTTTTTAATGATTTTAGTCATTACTGCTGATCTAAATGAATAAACATTAATAACAGATGAACGACTGTTTTTCCACTCAGTAAAATTAGCTAGTTTGTTCATTTAGCTAACTGTTTTCGCTGCTAAGCAGTCATTTTAGTGCTGTTGCTATGGTTACTGCGCATTGGTATTAACGGGAACTATGTTTGACAGTAACGGTCACCAGCAGCCAATCAGAAACGAGTATTTCTTTGCAGTTTATCCTGGTTCACGGAAGTACAAATTTGAAGTACTTGTAGTTTAATGGAGTGTTAATGTGTGTTTAACTACATTTATTTGACAGCAGTTTAATGATTATTTTTCCCTTGTTGAACTGTTGTCCTTGTTTTAAATTGTATTTATATGTCTATTGTCTGTGTACATACAGTACAGAGTCAAACCATCCTTTTTGTTTGTACACATACCAGGCCAATAAAGCTAATTCTGACTGGTTGATGTTGATTTTTTTAGACAAAACTCAACCAAACAAAAAATAGTTACAAGTTCTATGGTGGTTCTATATACTAATGTAACCACATACTATGAGTATTTTTTTACAGTGCAGTGATGCTACTTTTACTTAAATGATCTGAACACTTCCTCCGCAGAGGCCTTAAGTGTTTCTGCTGTACATTCAGTATGAATGTGTTGCTTTTGCGTGTATTTTAAGGTCACTGACACATATTCCTACACATATTCTGAGGTATACGCAAGGTGTTGGTTAGTATGGGGGCTGCTCCTGCTGCTGCACGCTTTGCAGCAGGCAACCACATCACATAATAATCGTGTGTAGAGAACAACAGAGCCGCAGTATTTGGTAAAGCACATGATTTCACATTCCTGTGGCCACAATGGTGAGGGATTAGGCTCCACAATGAGGATGAGGCTGGCCGGAGAGGATAACTGGCATGGAAAACATGTGGGCGTCTGGGTTAGACAGAGAAAAGGAGAGTGAGTCAGGTCAGGGCAGTCAGACCTTCCTCCCTCTTGAGTTCTGCGGTTAAAACTTTCCTCTTGGTTTTTCTAAACGTGGATCAACGGCAGTTCACGTCCCTCATCTCCTCCCCGCTGCCCTGATTTCTTTAAAAGCGCCACTCATTTTCTCTAACTTTCTTTACATAATGCGTTCTGCTGGCGCGCCCTCCCTGCAGATCTCTCGTGACATGGTGTGGCAAAATAAGGAACTGCATTTTTTTCTCCCCCCTAATTAAAGGAGCTAAAGATAAAATCTTGCCATCCCAATGAAAAAAAAATCTGGGGTTAAGTTTGACATTTTTTATTACTTTCTCGTCTGTACAGCACGGTACATAACAGACACAAAACAAATAAAAACATTAACAGGGGAAACAATAAAGGGCACAAAAGCATCTGTTTACTGCACTTGTGTGGGATTTTATACCGGACGTCTGAAGTCTTATTTGTCTAACTTACAGCAATAAGTGACTAATGGTGAAAGCGTTTAACCTCTGAAAAAGCCAGAAGAGTGACTTTACAAATATTTTTACAATCTCAAAGCTATGATTTTTTTTTTTTTTTTGTGAAATGTCAGTGAACAGATATTTGGTAATTATGAAGAATGAGAAGATCAATGTCTATATTTCAGGATCACCTAATACATCAAGTGACCCATTATGATTTGTCAAATAAAACTCATTATACATAGTTCAATCCCAAATGTTAAACTCCAAATTTAACACTTCAACTGGACCCAACATTCAGACGATATATATATACAACCGAGGCAACAAAGAAATCACAAAAATCAATTTTCTTCCTGCAATGAACTTCAAATGCACCGAAAAAAAGGCAGATTTCCATACATCAAAATGGTAACATCTTCAAGCATGTTTTGTGTAAAAAGGCAACACAATAAATAAAAACAAATGGCACAGGAGGTTTAGACAATCTAAACTGAGAAGCACAATGTCGTGTGAAATATTCACAAGGAACTAAACACTAAAGCAAGCACGCGAAAAAACAAAAAAATCTTCCGAATCGACGTCCCTGCTGACAGTAACACAGGCAAAACGGACAAAACAGAACTGAGATCAACAAGAAAAAAAAAATCACAATCTAATTACAGTGAGAGGAATAAGAGAATGACATTTATAATTCAATATAGTATTTGTATTTACAAGCATTTATACAACTGAGGACATAAAATGGGGGTTCAAGCTTATTACTCTATTAGGACATGGAGCAGAACAATCAGATCATATAATGCACCAAATATAAACCTTGTAAACATCACATCTCACCTTTTATCTCAGATATCAGTCAGATTAAGTTTCTATTTGACAGGTTCATTATTATATTTGTCCTTACTTTAAGGCATAGGTATCAAGCTTAGGAGCGAGCCTCTTCTAAGATTTCATTTTAAATAAGCCAGATTTATTCAGGTGGTTTCACTCCAGTGAGGGAACCTACTCGTCACAGCAAACGCCCCCGTCCCTCCCTCCCCAAAGCAAAAATGTCCCCGCTTGTCTCTGGATCAGCTCGGCTAGCTGTACAGTTATAATATCTCCTCCACTCCGTGCGCAAAGATCATGACCAGGCCGGGCTCCAAGATCATGTCCTCCCCCATATGCTGATTCTCGCAGGCCATCACCACCACCGCCTGCTTGCCAGGGATGCGCTTGGCAACGTAGTTCTCATAGTAGCGCCTGTTCATCTGCCGCGTCTCGAGCGTGGCCAGTCCCTGCGGCCAGTTCCGCTCGTGGGCGTTCTCGATCAGGTCGTTGACGATTGAGAGGGGGCAGCCGCTGTCGATGAGGGAGCGCTTGATGACCGCCTGGAGCACGGCGTCGGGAGTGGAGATCATGCCCCCCCAGCGCGTCACTCTGGCAGGCTGCATGGAGTTCACCCATCTGAAGATAACAAAGTGAAAAATTAAGCACCGATCTGCAGCTCCCTGAGACGGGATGATATCAAAATACCAAGCAAGGGGAAAAAAAAAAGATGAAATTTCACTCACTCCAAGATCTCGTTGTACTCTATGCTCTCCTCAAGGTTTTGCAGGTTAGGGTTCGCACTGCGGATCGCTCTCATGTAGGCTTTTAGCAGCTGAATGTCCCGCTTCTGGAAATTGGACAGAATCATCTTTAGTGACTCATTTCACAAAATCTCCTGGAGCCAGAGAAGAATAATTTACTGGTCTGGTGCCTGCCTTGAAAACCTGCATGCATGGTAATAAAACATAATTCGATAATAATTTTTTCTTCAGATCCAATACTTGCTGCTCATAACTGAATTTTATTGGAGTTTTTTGGGGGGGACTTTTTTTCTATTATGGATAGGACAGCTGAAGAT
>JAOXYL010000050.1:19419319-19430454 GCA_028564955.1 Terapon puta | reverse complement strand
TGAATGCTCTTTATTCGTGTCATCATTTCCAGCACATCTTCGCTCGCTGACTCTGTCCCGGCCTCCCTGCACCGGTGCGGCGCTCTGTATGTGGCACAAGGTAAACAGGAAGGAAACGAAGAGCAGTCAGCGTGCAGAGAAAGTGCTCTGCATGCAGAGTGTGTGAGGATATGGCTTAACAGGAGGAGGAGTGCGCTGAAAATATGAGTCACCGCTCACTTCCAGTGTGACTGCGTGTTCCAGCACTGCCAAAAAACCCCAATGTTTTCACATTACTTGACAAGTCTTTTGTTAAAGCTAAAATCCAGCTCCAGGCAGTTTGAGTGTTTGCACAATTAACACAGAACCGGTCAGAGCAATATTTACATTTCTCCCTTGTCTTTGTGCACTGTTTAATGTAACGTGGGAAGAAAAAGGTGTGGGACTCTTACAGTACGATCCTGCTGATTAAAACATACCCTGCAGCGCCACTAAAAGAGGTTTAACAGAGCTGCAACAAACACTTTCCTTCAGTAAATCCAATCAAGGTTTTCTCTTTGCTTCATCAAGTTCATCAGTTTCTCCTGTGAGTAAAGATAAACTCCTCAGATTGGAGCTTTTTGCAGATAAAGAGCTCTATTCAGCTGTAATCAGCTTCATATGGCTGCTGGCTGTTCTGGAGAAGTCATCCAGGACAACACACGTGAAAATGAGACCCGTGAAACTGGAGATCATCGACAAATAAAAACTCCAGACGCAGGAAATATTTAGCAATAGCACTTTATTGAACACAAACAACCCTAAGCCACAATACTGAATGACAAGACCAATTGGCTGCAGCAAACATTTTATAAAATAGATTCAGGTTTAATGTCACTAAATTGTTTTTTTTTTCCTTTTCTTTTAACGTCAGAAAGACAGATGCAGGTTTTTCCAAAACAGTGAATGATCTTTTACATATTTAACATTTTTGTAACAAATCATCATTCACATGTTCACACAAAGGAATAACAAGGCAAAGTGCTTTCAGGATTGCATTGTCGAAAAAAAAAAAAAAACAAAAACAGAAAAATGAATGGCTTGAGGTTTAGGTGAGACGGTGGGGCGGGGTGACTGGGGCTGGTCCTGTCCTGGATTAGGCGTGGGTGTGTGGGTCGGGTCGGGTCGGGTCGGGGGGCACCTGGTCAGAAAACCTCAAACCTTTCACCTCGTCCTGTACCCCTTTGTAGTCTGGCTGAATGTAAAATCTCGGGGCAGTGTGGAGACAAGACGCCTATGTAGCAGAATTTGGTTCGGACTGGACAGATGGATTCGAAGGCATACGGCTCGAGGGGCTCAAACGCACCCTCGTACAGAATTACAAATCCACCTCGCTATCTTCCTCGTGACAACCTGTGGTAGCTTTACGACTGCGGGGCAAAAAAAAAAAAAAGAAATCGGGAGGGCGGACCCACGATGAAGCTGTAAACGTTGAAATAATGCACGCTATAGGGCTAGGCAGGGAAGTATACGCACAAGAGGAAACGTAATAAATGGTGTTATAAAGTAAAAGTGGGGGGAAAAAAAAGCCAATGTGTGGTTATTTATCTTCAAAAGATGACTCCTCTGACCATTCGCCACTGAATGTTAAAGGGGGATAGACTATCATCATAATCTGCATCATAACATTGTCTGGCTTCACATTCCAGTGGTATTTTGTCGTATAAATGCTTCTCATAAATATTTTTTTTTTTCAACGTCAAATAGACATATACACATACAGCACAACCAAGCACACTTTTTATGTATAACTACCATTGCTTATGATAAATCTGTATTCCCGTACTGTGAATAGACTTTTTTTTTCTTTTTTTACTTTTAAATAGTCAGAACAGGTGGAGAGACAAACAATACTCAAGGCTGCAAAACAAGGAGGTAGGAGAAATGCTACTGAAAAAACAGCAAGTGATGCTAACATGATCGTTTGCTTATTTGAAATAAATCGTGAGAGGCGCCGGGCCTCGGCTCGACTTCCTGAGCCGCGACGGCCGCTGTTCCAGTCGGCGATTTGAAAGGAGCGGTGTGCAACGTCGAAAAGAGTTTTCGCCATTATTTGGGGGGAGAAAATAATAATATCGACTTCGACCGCCAGATTTAAAACCTCTCCTGATAGCTCCACCTGCAGATGGGTGTAGCAGCTGTTTTACCAGCTGAAGAAATCTTAAGAGGCCCAATCTGCTTTAAAAAGAAAAAAAATTGATCTTAAACCCTTTATTTCCAGAATGATCTTATTCTATATTGGCTAATTTCAACAGAGTTACTTCGTTGGTCCTGTTGTCATCACAGGTCTGGAGACCACGCTGCTGGTGATGGCATTGACTCCTTTACACACAGTAGAATAGTATATTTGCAGATTTGTAAATGAGGTAATCAGCGTTAGGCTAAATAGGGAACCCTGTCATTAACACACGTGCCCACTTCATTCACCAGCATAAAAAAAAAACAAAAAACAAAAACAAGGATAAATAAACGAAAGCAAAAAAGATTTCCTCAATCAGCGGGACAGGACTGCGGGAAATTAAATCAACTTTGGAATGTCGGGTGGACGAGCCAACTTTTTTTTTTTCTCGTTTTATCATCATTTTATTTTATTTCGTTTCTCGTGAAGGTGCACTGTGAAACTATTTGATTGTAACTCATCACATGCCCTGATTCAGAGTCCCCCCCCCTCCCTTTCCTCGTGATAAGGGCTCCTTTGTATTTCCCCAGTTAAGCCACTCAGAGTACAAAACAGGCAACCCATTATCTGTCATCTCTCTCTCTTTTTTTTCCCCTCTCGGTCTCTCTCTCATTTAATTTGCAATGAATTAAGGCTGCCTCAGCAGCAGATCGACGCCTGCTTTAAGTCCAGTTGTGAGAGGATTGTTAATAGCTTGTGAGTTGCAATGAGGCGGCAACATCTACAGTGAAGCGGACTAAGAAAGAAAACAATAATAAAAACATGAACAGGGACGACCACGACTAAAAATGTCACAGAACATGCAGTATACATCCTTTCCTACAGTAGGCTATTCCTAATAGCACATTCAAGGGGGGCTCCTAATGGGCAAATTCTCTGATATGGCTCTGCTTTTTGAGTAATCAAGCTTGGTGTGAGACTATTTCCATCGTGGGCTCACAGAAGGAGCGAGTCGACGATAAGGTGCTCCATCAAAAGATTGCTGCCTTATTTCACCTGCACAAATACTTTGTGTCATTCAGTTCGACAGTAAAACACCGGGGGGTGTTTTATGTTGTTTTTTTTTTTTTGTGTTTTTTTTTAACATTTGTTTTCCTTCGTGTAAATACATTTTTCCCCCCCAAGACACATCCTCTGCTGGTGAAAACAAACGGCACTTTCGAGGGGAATGTTTCTCTAAAACCACAATCACAGGACCTCCAAGTAACAAATTCGGAAAAACACATAGGCTATACAGTAGATATAAATCTCATGAGTTTCTTAACTGTACAAGCTTTAGGCTACACGCTGAAAAGGGAGGGACACGTAAGAACCCTTAATGCTTAACATTGAAAACAAATATAAGGCATTTCATATTTCCTTTTATCCGCATACATCACTGACAGCAGGTCTAAATATTTTTTTTTTTGAGAAAACATTTCATTCAAGGAGGAAGAGGATGCATATACACATCTACACATGCAAATGAACTTGTCTACCGGCTAGAAACCAGAAGTCCAAACTACAATACCATCAAAGTCCATCCATAAGTAGAAGGAAAAAAAAAAGAATAATAATAATCATAATAATAATAATAACACGCCTACGCAAATCTATCAGTCAACTTGTGCACAGTCCTTTCTGAGCAGGCAGCTTTTAAAGTTGGACATTGATCACAGTTTTAAGAAATGGAATATCAAACACTCCACTATCAAATGCCACCGCTCTGAATACAAACAAGAGGACCGCTTGAAATCCTTCATTTGCTACAGATGAGTGACTTTTGGTGTTAACAAAAAAAAAAAAAAAAGAAAAAAGGGCATATTAAATAATTTTTTTTCCCAACCGAGGAAGCAATGATAAACAAAAGGTTATTGCACTTCTTATCTTTTGTCTATTTCAAAACGAGGTCAGCTTGAGAGAAGATGATTCATGCCTTAATGCCGTGGTAAGACAACGAATGTTACGTCACTTCTATTAGTATGATCACACTGTTATTAACACTGCACACAGCTACTACTGCAACCCTACTTGTACTTACTCTACATCTAAATTAACACACACGCGCACAAAAAAAAAAAAAAAAATCTCTACAATCGATTTGCAGCACAGTCACAACAAACAGTTTGCCTAAACCTTGATCTTGAACGCAGGTACCGCATCGTTTCACAACTTGGTTCGTATTGTGATGGTATTAAATCGGCGATGAATACCAAAGAGTTGAGAAGAACAATCAGAAGAAGCTCTGAAATTCCAGACAATGCTCTTTCTACAGTTAATGTGTTACTGACAATCAAACCTCACGTTTTCTGCACTCAGAGGAGTCGGGTGTTTGCCCCCACGTCTTTGCCTAAATTTGGTCTGCGGGCTCCTTCGCTCCCTTGGTGTTGGGAGAGCCAACTGAGCCCCAAGGTGCCTTCTTTGGATTTGTGCTTTCGTACTATTGATCCCCATCCATTCTATGTTTGATGTGCCCTTTAAAAAAAAAAAAAAAAACGCATCGATAAATGTGCAATTTATTCCGCCACCCCAAAAAAAGGGAGCACTTAGTCGTCACTGGAAATGCATCATAAAATCCAGACTAATACAGAAGGAGTTATTTTAGGCTTCCCTCCCCCCCCTTTTTCAGATCACATAGGGTTGAGATAATCTCACTCAGAGGGAGTGTGAGCCCGTCTACTGTAGTCGTGTACGTTCAGTGTAATTTCTTTTTCCCATTATAAGGCTTCTGGGAAATACAAATGGAAGACCGTACCTCTCGGTAGTAACAAATAAAAGGCACCATGCCACCACTGTGCTCGATATTACACAGGTCTTATTGGTGGGGGGAAATTAATAACCAAGTGTTCAGGCAGGGAAGGCGGTCAAACTAGCATTAGTCATACAGTAAAATTGTATTGTTTTGACTTACAGAGGTAAAGTTTTATAGCTACCTTCGTTTCCCCACCTTGTATTAGACTGTACCCTTCGCCCTATATGACCTGCACCAGATAACAGACTCATCTGTTGGTTGTAATGAAACAGGTTGAGAAACAGGGTAACTATGCTTTTCTGTTCTTTAAAAAAAAAAAAAAAAAAAGGGACTTGTGCATGTTTAGGCTCGACATGCATATATTGAAAAGTCAGTATCTCACACGCGCGCACACACTACAAGAGAGAAATCTAAACGACTGGCATCAGGGAAAAAAATAAAAAAAAAAACAAAATCACAGAGGATAAATGTCAGCGTCGTCACACAAAAATATCACTGATGAGGTAAAACTGCAGGTCCAATAAAAAGTACAAGGTGCAGTTGGCTGCCCCCTTTGTAAGGTAGGAAACATGAGACATCTGCCGACGCTAATCTAACACTTCCGCATAGATATATCTCTGATTTAGGCTGGTTTAAGCAGAATTACACTACCCACGACAAGATGGATCACAAAATTTTAACTCTTTGTTAGCATAGCTGTACAAGCATTTTCACATGAATTTCCTTTCCATCAATATTTTTTGAGGTACACCACTTTTATTCCTTTATTTTTATCCCCAGTGTCCTTTGGCTCTGGATGACAGAGAAGCCAAAGCTGATTGTTTACGAGTGAATTCTGAAGTCATTCATTCATTCACAGTGGCAAATATGGCGATATCCTAATCTCTCAGAACAATCTCTGCACCATGGCAACCTCGAGCTATGTGCTACCTCAATTGATTTGTGTGCTTCTCGACACCCAAACGATGTCTGCGAGACCAAAATTAGCCAAGATTCTTTTTTTTTTCTTCTTCTTTAAAACAGCAATCCAACCAAGTAGCATAACTCTTAACAGGTGATGCAACTTTTCAGGTACTGCCAGGTATCATTTCCTTTTTCAGCTTTTAAGGCAAAAGGCTCAACAGTGGATCAGAGAGTTGAATTGAAATTTGCCATTTACTTCAAGTAAGAACCGAGACATCCATTGAGGCAAATCAATTCTATACTGTATATACCATGCTTTTTTTTTTTTTTTTTGGACATCAAAAACTTTTTTTTTTCTCTTGGTAACACAAATATTGTAAACCATCTCGTTAAACAAACGCACAACCTAGGGATTGCTTTGCCAATACCAAAGGGACTAACTATATTCTCCAAAAATGTCCAATTATACAAGAGACTTCTACCAACACCAAAAATTTAACAGAATACTTGCATTTAAGTACTAATATCCCATGCAAATATTTATATAGGTTTTCTTTGACTAGTAGGATTGGTGAAAAGACATGCAGCTCCAAACACAAAACTTAATAATCCTGCCTACTTTTGAATAAGTTACTGACCAAGTATGATTTATGTCTAAAGGCAAATAAAGGTTTCTATGGCACTAAATGGGTGTAGCTTAGGTGCATTTCTGTCAAATATAGGCTATTTACGAGTATGTGTGATCATATCTACTGTAGACCTTTTTGTCCCTCTTGTTTTACTGTACTGTAAGGCAATCTCAATGGAATGGATGAACATGAATGTTAAATTCATCTGAAAGCTTCTCCTCTGTTTACCTTGTAGGCTACACTCCACACAAATATATCGATATATATGTATAGAGAAAGAAGAGTGATATTACACAACAGCAGGCCTACACTCCAACAATAATGCCAAGAAAAAAGGAGGAAAAAAAATAAAAACCTACCCAGACCCTCGATGCAGGAAGACTACTACACATACTGTATAATATGTAGAGAATTAGGTTATTACATGCTACCTGTATAATCATATCTACGCAAGACAAATGAAGAGCAACAGTTTAAAGTCGGGAGAAAGCAAATTGTCCTGCTCTAAACTGACCCTACATTCATTTCAGTCAGAAAATTCATGGCTCAGATTTGATGGTCAGACTGTAAACTGCTTGAACATATGCATAAATCCATTGCTGCTTTACTGAAGAGGCCCCCCCTCTCCCCACCTCTCTCTCCACACGTTTTGGCAAACAGGCCTTATTTGTGACCAAAGATTATAACATCTAACCCGCATTTAAAATCTTCCATTGGCATTTATGCTATGATTTACTGAATTGGCCTAAATGGATGGCAGTGCAATATTTGTGCTGCACACTATTACACACACTCTCTATTGCTACAATTGGACCTTTCATTGCTTTTGTTTCTGACACCAGAAATATTGTATAATGCTCCACTTGTTCAACCGTTACTATTATATCAAAAGTGTGATCTAGCTCCATGCACAATCACTCAGTTATCACTGGTACACGCGAGTAAAATAAAATTTAAAAAAAAAAAAAAAAAGCATGTATAAGAATACTGTGATACAACAAAAGGATTCAGTTGCAACCTGTACAGTTGCAGGGGGCAATGGCTCCATTTACTGGTCAGATAAGGACATCACAGGAGCAAAAGAAAAAAAAACACATCCCTGCCCGAACAGAAAGCACCTACAGATGGCAGAGAGAGTATGTAGAGTATTTTGAGGAGCCTGCCTGAGGTGTCTGTTGAATCACTGGACTGACTTTAAGTGACTGAGGCCAAAGTCTGTATTATTAACAGTAGGCTGGGTAAGGTAACCTTGTCACTTTTTTTTTTATTTTGGGCCAGATGGCCAGAAATAGATAACACAAAAAAGTCAGTGGGCAGTGGACACTGTCCCGAAGTACTTAGAGACACTTATTTTTTTTAAATAATGCATTATTAGAGTACAATTTCGTTGCAGCCTTTGCTTGTCTTTTGCAACCCTACCTTCCTGTATTCAGCAGCAACACACATGCATGTAAACATAAGTACATACATTACATCTGCTCTATTCTGCACACTTAGAACCTGAATGTACTAAAGTGCGTGCTTGACTATCTAATTAAGTGCTGTGGGATTAGGGTTAAAATAGGAATTAAAGTATGGAACATCCCAGCAAAAAACAGAAGAAAACACAAACGTAGATATTATCATCCTGCTGAGATCTGATTGGATAATAAATTCTGCCTGCTGCTTCAGCACAGATCCTGAGATTACAAAAAAAAAAGTACCTATTCCTAATATTAGTAATAATATAACTGTTCTCCTTGAAATTATAAATTGTCCAAGAGAACAAAAGGCTGGGGGGGGTCACCAATTAGTTCCATTTCATTTCAATCGGATACGGAGGTCAATTGAAATGCCGGCTACGGATCTACGACACCAACTCTGAGAAATCTGCTCTGAAATGGACTTCTGTCAGTTTTTAGTAAGTCAAGTATAAAGAAAAAGACTTTTCGCAAAAAGGGAGAAGGGGGGGGTGGGTAACGACATAGCCTAGTCTAGGTCCTCATCTCTCATCCAGTCAACTAATGTGTGCAATTGTGCCACTTCATTACCAGTGGATATGAAGTCATCACACCAATGAAAACAATCTGACTCAGTGTAATTTAACCACCAGTAGATGGTGTAAAAACAACGACAAAATAGCATAGATATAACATCTAAAAGTCACAAACAGCTCTAGTGGTCCGATACAATCATCTTTAGTATGCTTAGTACCAGAAATGGGATGAGGAGACAACAAAATGAACACCGAAAAAAAAAAAAAAAAGAAAAGAAAAAGAAAAAAAAAGCACATATTTGGATTTCTGCTATTCCTGAAATCTAAACAACAGGTATTGGCCTAAGCAAAGATCCCTCTCCTTTTCCTCTTAGCCCTATTTGCTTCTATAAGGGACATCGACTCCCTGGTCATCGATAGTGCCGCGACATATCGAGATATGCCGGCCGATTTATTTTCCACTAGATACGACGGCGCAACTGTGGTTCAATGCTGTTGCGATCAAATGGGTGGAAAGATAATCAGTCTCAGGGCTCGTCATACCATCTGCCATTACGCAATCCAACTGAAATGATGTGTTACGGAAGGCATGGGTCAAAAGGCATTTCATGAGATGCCATAAAGGCAATCCAGTGCATTTGTGTTGACACTGACAGTAAAATGCCCGGCACACACAGAGCCATTCGTTTAGTCTTTAGGTAATTTTTCATGAAATAATAAAAACGAGAAAAAATAAGAAAAAAAAAAAAAATCAAACACATTCCAGGGAAACAAAAGCCCTTGTGACAGTGATTGTCTATTCAATAACGTTAAACAAAAAAAAGGCCCAAAAGAAAATATTGCTTGAAAACTGCCCAATAAAAATAGCAGACAACACTCTTTCATCTATTTTTTTTTTCAAATTGATCAGAGTTGACCACCGAGAAGTTGAGATATGAGCTATTAGATGTTTAAGACTAGTTCACCAGCTCCTAGAAAAGCCCTCCGTTAGTGAGAGCTCGTTACTACCGTGACGCTGATGGCCAGCCCAACTTCAGAAAACACCAAGAAAAAAAAAAAACAAAAAGAAAAAAAAAAAAAGCAAACAAAATATCACGAGTGCCTAAAAACCAAAAAAAGTGATTGCTCTTTTTTTTCTTTTTTTTTTTTTGAACGATAATTAGGCCATTCAAATTCTGAAATCTTTTCCAAAAAACACTGTTAAAGAGATGGGAAATAAATTGAAATGGCTTGTTCATTTATGTGCTCAGATATATGATGCTTTGATGAGGTGTTGTTGGCAGATATTACTAGTAAAGCCTTCATCTAGAAATAAACAAGGCCTCAGTCAGTCACTATCCTACAGTAGTTCTCTAGTCCTACAAAAAGAGAACATTAGGCCTACGGACCCTGGGTGAAGATGAAGCAGCTGCTAAACGAGTTGACGAGGTATATCAAGATCTATTGTCTTTCTCTATACAGTACAGTTCATCTCAAATAAATAATTTATAGCCATAATAGTGTTGATCAACTTTGGTCATAAGTTATATGCTTAGAAACATTCTAGCTTAACAAACACTTATTTATCTTTAAAACATGAAGTCAGCATTAAGAACAAATCGATGTTACAACGCTGACCCGAACATGGCTCTCCTTTGGAAGGAGACGTGCTAATGTATTCAGCAGCATTACCAAATTATCTTAAAATGCCAAACGATTCTAGGCCGTACATTTAAAGTGTACACTATGGAATTAACATCTTTGTGACCCTTTTCCAAATTTTCGGATTGTACTGTAGTACACAAGCATTGCACTCTTAAGCAAAATTTAGATTTTCCCTTGTGTGGTTCCTTCATAAAAATCTAGGCTAACGGACAATTAAAAACATAAAAAGAAAGAAAAAAAAAATTATAAATCAAAAAACAAACAAAGAAACTCTTTGATCACTCTTTTGGGAAGGCTGTACGTTCCTCTACAAGGTCACCACGACTCATTAAACATGATATGACTTTTATACTGAATGATATGAAGAGAAAGACAGTCGAGGATACAGCGATTTCCATGCTCTTAGATGTCGGTTATATAATTATGTCGACATGGTTTTAAAGGGTTAAATGATTTAGAGATGGCCAGATTGCTAGTGTTTGTTTTTGGATGCCACACTTCATCTGAGTGACCTTGTAGAGCAATCCGCCTCTACGTATTAAGCACTACTAGGAGATGGAGGAATGGGATCTAATTGCATATTAGGTTTGACTGCACCTCAAGAGAAGACCAAACACTCACGCACGCACAGACACACGAACACATACATACACAGAACAGACATGTGGGTGGGTGCTCTCCTGGTCCTCTGGGCCATGTTAAAGGGAGTCCCCCCCCTGGTGGTGATGATGGTGATAGCAGCTGACTGAGGGGGGCGCGTGACCTCACTCAGACAGACACCCGTCCAGGCCAACCGGTGCACCGTGACGGTCTTTGACGTAGCCGTTGTGGAGGCCGTTGCTGGGCAGGGGGGCGCAGGTGGCGGTGATGCCGCAGTGCTTCAGCAAGTTGAGACCCGGGGAGGGGGAGACGGTGGGAGAGGAGCAGGAGCAGGAGGAAGGGTCCCGCTGGGGGAAAGGCTTCATGGTAGAGAGGATCAGAGCCAGGCAGTCAGCCACGTCCTTGTTGGGAGCACAGGCCAGAGCTGGGGTGTGGCCTGGTGACAGACAAACACAC
>JAOXYL010000050.1:19383574-19398312 GCA_028564955.1 Terapon puta | reverse complement strand
TGGTCACTGAAACGTTAAATAAAAAATTATAAAATGTTAACTTGGCAATTTGTGACATTTCTACAACAGCCTGGGAAGAAAAGCATATTTGGGATTAAACTGGCATTCATGTTATTTCAACACTGAGTGGTAAATGGTGTTTGTTAGTAAAATATATCTATCAGTTGCACTAATCTGCTTGGTGTGCAGGTTTGGTGCCTAAACAAACTACAGGCTGTGTAAAATATCATCATCCAGTATTTATTGACTGCACCTCTTTGAACTCATGTGGGTAGCAGCTAATGAGACAATAGGACTGTTGTCAGTGTCGAAAAGCAGAAATAACTCCACATAAACAGCCGCATTAGTGAGGAGCAAACTTTAAATAACTTGGCGTAACAATAAAGGCGGATGTTTCTCCATTTGGGTGCCTTGAGTTAATAATGAACAGTCTCATTAAATGTTTAATGGTCTAAATACAGATCACTCATTTGTGAGGCTCTGAAGAGATTAAATAATGCCACTTACACTAATATCAAATGATATGTGAGCCTAATATTGAACAGTTATTTCAGTTAAATTGGTGAACCAAATTTTATTCCAATGATCCTAAATTTAGAGTTTCTATGCTCTTATAAATCTTGTTTTTTTGTGGTGATTGTGTTAGTAATGAGTTCAACATCTCATTTCCATGATTAATTCTTATGAGGCTTAGCCATTAGGGGCTTATTCTAATATTTTTTACATAGTCATTAAAAAGTTAATAATGTCAATGTTTGATATAGTTTTTTGAGCTTAACATAATTTTTTACTTAAACTCTGTACTGTAACAGCTGACATAACAAGATTACAAAGGTGTGATCAAGAAGCCAGTAAATTTATGGTCCATGAATAAAATTAACATTATCTTAGTGCTTGGGCTGTTTAGAGCTGTGTCCAGTTCTTTGAATAATTCAACTTTCTGCTTCAAGCAGAACACTTGATCTACTTTTTCTTTAAGCTGGTTTATAAACCCATAGGTACATTTCAGGTTGTACCTGTGGATGGTGAGGTAGAGCCTCATTAGCTCAGTGAACTGGTTGTCACTGTAGCCCAGCATGTTGGTGAAGTTGTGGGACCAGTCCAGGTTGGAGTCGATGGCTCCGATGCTGCTGCCTTCGCGGTACAGGTTGCGGTAGATCTTGGCTGCGATGCAGGGCAGCTTGGCAATCAAGTCCATGGAGTCCTCATAGACAAACTAGGAGAACAAATGTTAAAGGACTTAGAGAGAGTACGTGAGACCAGATCAGAAATTCTACAGCCATGCTAGCTATGGCAATTCATTTAATAGTCCAGATATACACTTTGTTTTCTGTGTGTGTGGCTGTTAACTCACCTCCCAGTACTTGGTCTTGTGGACACCCTCAGAGTAAGCCCGTGCGAAGCTGCTCTCACTGTTCAGAGCTGTGATGGCAGCGCTGAACTGAGACATGGGGTGAAGGTTTGTGGGGAAGTTATCCAGCATGGTGACAACGTGAGAGGGAAGAGCTGCTCTCTTCGCCCACTCTTTGGACACCCAGTTCACCTGGAGGAACAGGAGCACGCGATATAAATAGGTGACCTGAAACACTGCTGGGGGGGTTTGAACAAGGTGCAAGCTGTTCATACTACTAATAGAGAGAAAGCTCGTTGTCATGGAAGAACACAAAAGATCACACTTCCTCCCCTCTTGGCTCACTTCTTTGAGTCAATAGCAGGCACATTAAAATTCATAATATTAAGGCACAAAGGGTGAAGCGGTGAAAGCTTTTGTCTCTGAAAAGTTGCTGTCAGCTGAACTGAAAAGGCTTATCAGTCAGGTTGTCCTTATATCACCCTTCAAGGAGATAGCTGGCAGCAATAAAATGCTGGTTTAAGATACAGACTGCAGATTGTTTCAGTTGCATAACCACCTCCCGTTCATGTCAGATGGGGTTCTGGAGTCATACATAATTGACAAAGTCTTATTCAGTCTTAGAGCTGCAAAACATTTTGTGATTCACCGTCCCACATTTCTAACAAGGCAACAATAATATCTGAATTATCCATCGCATAATATAGTTTCCCTCAGCAGACACTGCATGTCACCTTCATCTATATTTATTATTCTGCAGGAATATTTAGCTGTAACTGTGCGAGGACGTTCTGAATAAATCCGACAAGCAGTGTGAGGCAGCGGCGTCGACAGAAGGGTGCAGAGAACGAACAGCTGCACGAGCCGTCCTCATTATAACTCGACTGTGCGATGATCTCTGCAGCTCCAACACTCCTCTCCCGCTCACCTGCTCCTCGGTGGGCACCTGTCCTGTGACCAGCAGCCAGAAGAGGCCCTCGGGCAGCGGCTCCTCGCCTCCAGGAGCTTTGGGCAGCAGCTTCTGACACTCTGGAATGCTGTAACCCCGGAAACGGATGCCCTGTGCACCAGCAGAGAGACAATAGAAGACAAAGCAGTCAATATACATATTGACCTTATCCTGAAATGCACTATCAAATGACTGCTGGAAAGCATCCAACTTTGGCTCTATCAGCTAAAGTGGGAGATTCAATATCTTATTCCAAGTTGCGGCCTGTTAACAAGATATATGACAACAATGCCAAAGGTTCCAGCTGCATTACGGGAGCAATCAAGGTAAGTGTCTACGAGGCAGGCTAATCCCAATAAAAGGCCACGGGTGTTCAATTTGTAAAATCACTGGAAGAATCATAATGGTTTGGTGGCACTTTTTTGCGTACTGACCTCCTCGGGATCCAACACGGAGGTTTCATAAACCAGACCCTTCATCCCCCTCATACCTCCATAGACCTGTGGATGAAAACACAAGCATTTTGAGACACTACATGTTGAAAACTACCTCGTTAAACACAATATTTATAAGAAAAACTGTCACATTTAGATGATAAATGGCCGCAAAGTCTTTTATAAAGACAAAGAAAAAACTTAAATCTTTGGGTCTTCCATTTTTCATGTTTTTGTCCTTATCTGACTCAAGGCTCTAAGAATAGACAGTGTTGCTGCACAGATTGTGAGACAAACTTGTGATTTGCGACTCTGGGTTGTAGTAATAAAAACGATTATTTAAAGCAGAGGGGAGAACTGCCTCAAAAATACATGAAACAGATAAACTTGGACACAAAGGTGGATGAACAACCACCAAACAAACAAGAAAAAAAATGCCCATCCCTATTTTGTCAACAACAGTTTACACAAAAGATAAGTAAACGGGAGAGCAGCAGTGAAGAAACAAGAGCTAAAACAGCTGATAGGGGAGGGTTTGGAGGTGTGCTCAGCAGAGAGCAAAAACACAGTGAAGCTTTAGCCTCAAGTGTGTAATATCAGGCACTGGAATAAGACAAAGGACTTGAATTCTTTTAAATAGATTTACATAACATGGATGGGCCACAGATAAATGCTTACTTGTTGTTGAAAGTGAAACAACCAAAGTCAGGACCAAGAAAATCCTCACGGCAACAAGCCAGAGGTCAGAGGTGCAGTAAGTGATAAACGGAGGAGGATGACGCTGGTGTGTGTGTGTGTGTGTGTGTGTGTGTGTGTGTGTGTGTATATGGGTGCAATGTGAGTCGGCAGTGTACAGTCGGGGTTTGAGTGACTCAGCTGAAATGGGTTTCATTGGCAAGAAGAAATGCAGCTTCATTCTGCGACCTCTGTGGGGGAGATGACGGACCAGCAATACCTGACACAGTAAATAAGGCCGGGCAGGTCTAGACGGATTAGCTGAGGCCAACACGCCACCTCTAATCTACGCCGATGGCCCGCGTGCTGCTTCCCAATTTGATATAGTGAATCAGGAGAATATGGTGGCTCTTGTTTCATTAAGATAACCTTACACATGTACGTAATGCTGGTTACGTTGCCCAGCATGTTGGGAGTGACTCACCATGTCAACAGTAACTTGTCCTATGTTGGTTTTGCCATACTGTTGTTTAAAGTTCTTGATCCTGGTCTGTTCTTTGGGGATAAGATCTGCCAGAATGTCCTTCAGATTCTGTAAAAAAAAATAAATAAATACGACAATTTAAATCGGTCATGCCCTTAATCAAACATCCCGGTCCTAAAATAAAACATTCCTCCAATGTGAACTGGGGTTAATTAAACAGTCTTTATGTTTGCCTTTTAGGAAACAAATTGATCGGGAGCTAGACCAGAGTAATTTTTTTCAAATAATACTTAAAAAACGGTGACTTTTCTAAATGCTGAGCACAGATTACCACTTTAACAGCAGAATAACTGTCTGAAAATCTGAAGGGAGCACAACCTTGGAGCAAACAAAGCGTACTTACTGTTGTTGATGCGCTGGCATTTCTAGCAGCCACGAGGAAGTAGGTGGCATTCTGTAGAGTGAAAAAGGAAATAATACGATTTTGAGTATTAGTGGCACAACTACAAGATAAAAGACTCAAAGGCCAGAGCAGCAGTTTCAGGCTGTGAAAGCTCCTTACATATGAACTGAGAAAACCTTGCAGCAGCTCACAATGTTTTGCACAATAACTGAACTCCTACTAGCTTGTGGGAGAAATGTTAGAAACACATTTACAGGGTTCATTGTAGGAGAAGTAGTGCAGATCTTTCAGGCGATAGTACTCCAGTTAGAGACGTCAACGACAGCCCAAAACATTTCCAGGTTTTTCTGAACATTAATACGCGGAGTTGTGACCATTTACGCTGCAGTACAAGATGCATTTAATCATGGAGTTCAATTATTAATCCTTCCTTATATTGACTTCATTTCTCTACACAACCTAACACCCTCTGGATTAATCTGGTTTCCATTTCAATCTGTTTTATACCGACTTGAATTGCTGATGGTTGCCTTCGACCACAGATCAGTACGAGCAGCTGCAACAAGTAACTACGGGTGAGGACTATTCCTGGACATTCCTCACCTGACGCACGGAGGATTACTCTGTCAAAGAAACTGACTCACTAACTGAAAGGTTTGCAAATGATTGCCAATGATGTGAAGGTTTACAGAGTCCTACAAACATTGCCCCACACACACATACAGAGAAAAAAAAACATGGCACAATCACCACTCTGCATCTGTTCTCATGTGGTTTCCTGGTTTCGAACAAGCACAAACAGGATTTGTTAAGTCAGGTTTTTCTTCCATTTCCTCTTCAAAACAACCCTGGATTACTTTTCTTAATATAGCAACAAGCCATTTTGTTTTATCCTTTGACCCAACTCCTTGTAAAAGCACAGAGCTACCACTACAGACACACCATGTTGAAATCTGGAGTGTGTCAACCTGACGAGCCACAACTTATGATGAATTTCAAGCAACAGTAAACTGTTTTTTTTTCCTTTTGTATCATAACTGGAGGACTTACACTGCTTGTATCAACATACTGCAGTGTGACTCACAAAGAGAAGAGGCGAGGGTAAATAAAATGCATTTTTTATACGATGATTTTTGCGTGGCTGACATATGCCTGGAAATATTAATTTCAGAATTTACCTGGGCAGGCATTTGTAAAATAAACAGAAATAACCACACATTAAAGTGGGAAAGACATGAACTGTTGCTGGAGCTGGGACGAGACTAGGGGATGTAGGGGAGATTAAAACACTACTGGCCCTGGTTATGAAAGTAATCTCGTTGGAAGCTCAGTAACAGCAGACGGAAGTCGAGCCTGTTTCTGCACAACATTGAAACAGGACTCTCGTTAGTTTATTAAAATTATCAATGGGAGGGGGAGGAGTCTGGGACAGCTGGCTCTGCTCCCAATGGGATCCCCCTACCCCACCCCCACCAGTAACCACAAGTGGTGAGGGGTGGTAGATAAAGGGCCGACAAGGCTCACTGGGAAACAAAAAGGTAGGATCCCACGTCACCGCACACAGCTGAGAGGGAGATTACGTAACAGCTCAGGGTCTTATATATAGAGTGCCCGTTTCACTCAGTCACTCCCAGCTTCCTGTTTGGCAGAAAGGTTAAAGCTACTACACCTCGCAGAAAAGGCTGTGAAAAAAAAAAAAAAGGTTTATCAGTGACTACGTGTTCCCTGAGATAAGAAAAAAACTAAAACATATAGCCTGGCTTGAGAAAGAAACTTTGTTGATGCAAAAACACTTATATTTTGTCTTTGTCAGTTTCTAGTCACTGCATAGAAAGCTATGCACACTCTAAAAACCAACCTTCAGTACTTAGACAATATTGCATTAACATAGCTTTAAGAAAGTTTAAACCAGAATAAATCTATTTCTATTTGTTCTCACGATCAAACCTTTATCAGAAAAAAAATGCAGCAAATACATCAAGCAACCTCTCTATCTGAATCTTTTACATGAGAGCTTTGCTTCTTTAAGACTCCAACAAAGTTGGATGCATGAAAGTCACTTTTGTCCCCTGGAAAAAAACAACACTATCCAATGTGCACTTTCCTCGATCACATGATTCTCAGTCACAGGTCGAGGGGGAAAAACTTTTATGGTCAAAGAATGACATGAAAGAAACAGCTGTCCGGGGCAAAGATTACAACAGATGGGAGAGAAAAAGTGACAGAGGTCATCTCTACATATTCCTAACTTCGAGACTGATAACATGGACACAGCACCCCCAGTCTGTACAGAGTTCAAGAGAGGAGACCATTTAGTCACTGATTATTTGCAGGAGCGAAGGAGGGGAGGAGGGGGTTAATCTACAGGAGCTGATATGAGGGTCTTAATGAAGTGTAAGTAGTCTAGGCAGAGACAGAGGTCAATGGAGTAAGACAGTAGGTTACAGCCAGCATGCTTTATCTGCAGGTGGCATTATAGTTAACTATTAATTCACATTTCATAATCAAGATATGCCATGTGAGGTGACATTTTAATGGGGAAATTGTTAGGATCTGCTCAGAATTAAACTCAGGTTTATTACCAAGTGGGGTTTTTTACATAATGAATTTGTCTTGGTAGGTTTGTGCAGAAAATATTAGCATTTTAAGATGAAAAAAATGCAAGACAACCCTTGAGGGTAAAATGATAAATTAAATATTCAATAAGCAATAAAATGAGAGCTATTAAATTGAAGTTTGAAGTTATTTTTATCTAAATTAGACAGTACACCTTAATTTCTTTCTAAATTATTTCATTCAAGCAAGTAAGGTTAAATAACTCTTAATGTGAAGGTCAATTGGGGTGGTGGGGAAGTTTTTTAAAAGCAACCTCTGTGTCTGTAACCAGGCAGGATTAATTAATAAATCTTTACAACGAGATAGAAACTAGACAGCAGGAGTCGTGCCAAAGTTAGCACGGTTTACTCAGTGAAATTAGGCAGGCTGTAACAATACCAGGCCAGCGTTCAGGGAAGCTAACAAGACACAACTTTACAGATACTACAACTGCAATATTTCAGGATATTCATCGCTATGTTTTATATATAAAGCCAAATATAAACTCTCAAGTGAATTCACGTTATTTTAGCATTTATATTAACACGCTTTGGGTCGTGTCACAATGTGGTTACCGTTGCTAAGCTAACTAGCTCGCCTGCTGCTAGCGTGGCTACGGGTCGAGTTAAGCTCCCCAAAAAGTGTTTTTTCTCTCCGGCCCTCTTACCTTTGAGTTGAGAAGTTTGGGTGCTAGCCTGCTGACGGTGAGAAACGACATTGTGCCTGTGTTTAATAGTTGCTATGCGGTCGTTCTTAACGGGTTAGGAAGCCGCTGCCGGTCGCCGCGGAGCTGCTTGAAGGTGCCCCTCCACAAACACGAAGGTTGAACAGGGAGCCAGGCCCGCAACCTGCCGCGATGCTCATTGGTCGGTGGGCTGGCTCGGCAGGCGGCGTAGGGAGTTTTGATTGGTCAGAGGGTGAGTCGGGTGTGCGCTGATTGGACGGAGGACCTCCCCATCAGCCTGTGACGACGGCTCAAGAGCGAGGTGCGTTCAAGAGCGGGCCACATGTTGCCCAAATGCTTTTACTTATGAACATATTGGTGAAAGTTCGTGTTTTATTTCGGAGGAATGTGTTGTTTTGTCTTTTGAAAAATGATACAGTGTCAAACACAGCACCACAATATTAACTGCTATAATGGCCAAATCACATATGTAAATGTACATGTAAGAAATAATCCTTTATTGCCTTTCGCAAAGAGTTGAAAATGCACTTTTACTTTGATGCAATGTTTGGTTTCCTGCAGAATTACACAATGGAAAACGCTAAAAATGGCCAGATTCCACATGCATACATGTACACATACATGTAATTGGTGAGAAAACTGCTTTAATCAAAGAAATGATATATTTGTTAAATTCTTTGAAACAAAGAATATTTATTGATATAACATCCTGTGCTATATCAAAAGCATTTGAATAGATATTTACACCCCCTCGTGTTAATAATGTGTACTTACGTTCTCTTTCCTCTTACCATATGCTCCAGTCTGAACTTGCTATGCATTTAGAAATAGTTTTCATTAAGCAAAATTAATTAAAAAAAACAAAAAACAAAACAAGCTTTATAAAGTGTTGTTGAAGCGAAACTACAGTGATACTGATTAGAGTTGATGAAGCAAAAACAAGGGATCTTCTCAACACTAATCTCAATTGATCTGGTTTAAGCCCCCTTTGCGCAGGTGCACTTTAAGGATAAAAAAATTTTAAGTGTCCAGCGCATCAAAATGTGCTATCAAGGGTATGACTGTGTGTTTCTTTTTTCCAGCTGTATTTATCTTTTTCTGGTTATTCCTGGCTGCACATATACCGAGCGATATTTTTGGCTTTCAGTATCAGCATATGTTCCTCACAATCAATCAGTGTTGGCAGATGCTATAAATGGATCTCTTTCAGACCTGCTTTGGAAAAACCTAATTTTGGTGGCCATGATCTTTGCCGCCATTAAAGCTGTAAATGTAGATAATATTTGGCTTCAGTACCAATTACAGAGATCAAAGTCAGTATTTCAAAGTGTTAGCCAGAGGTGGAGGGAGTGCTCAGATATTTTACTCAAGTAAAAGTCACAGTACCACAGTGTAGAAATACTCCTGCGTTGAAAATGACTTATTATACAGAATGCCCATTTCAGAGTAATGTGTATTTTATCACACTGACTATAACTATTCATCACGTTAATATTGCCGCTGGTAATGGTGGAGCTTATTCAAATGTACGTCTGTGCAGCCATGATAATTAATGAAGAAAGCAAAGTTTATTTTTGCTGTAAAACAAGAAGTTTAAACTTTATTGTCAAGGACTGTTGGGGGAAAAGGAGTAGCCAGTTGTCTACAGTCAAGGGCATTCATTTTCAAACCAACCGCATGCAGTTTACCAGTATGGTTTGGTTGATAGTTTGATGGTCAAACCCACTGTCCACTGCTCCTGTGGACTGTGATACAATTGCCCAATGGTTTGTCCAAAGAAAGAATTTAATTCTGCAATACACAAGAAAGGATTAAAATGCCAAGATGTATCAAAACAGAAACTTTCTGTACTTCCAAGTACAGTACATGGACAGTCCTACATAGATAATCTTGCAATAAGTCTTGAATCAGAGCTTGTGGTTTAAATCGCCTCAGTTGCATACTCATTCTGAATCACATAATGCAATTAATGCTACTAAAACTAGTGGATAAAGTCCACAAAATGTATTTGGCACATTTAGAATGATCCATATGCTTCATTTAACTTTATTTTAGCCGGGAACACACTGTTAAAAAGACCTAAAATAGATCAGATTAATGACTGTGGGGAGTCTGACCAGGCTGACTAGAAGGTTCAGTTTGTGTGTTATCTTAGAGTTTAGGATTCAGATCTCTGGCATCAGAGCTGACCTGGTTGTCTAATATTTCATAACTGGAATCATGTGTTCATCTGAATGGAATCCAGGTGTCTGTGAAAGTTTACTCAGAAATCTGGTATGACAGATATAACAGGTATTTCGCGCAGTCGTTAAATGTGTGAGTCTTCTCATGACATTAATAAAGATCTTTTATGTCTTCTTGTGTGTTCCCGGCTGTTGGCAGATTTTGCACTTTTAACCCTGACGGATGAGACCTGCAAAACACGGAAAAATGCAATGTAAACTAATCCACATCATGCAGCCGTTACGACATGCATGTTTTAAAATCGTTGTAAACTTTTGGCAGAATCATTAGCCTTCAAGTCCGCGTCATCTCAAGTGAATTTTGTAAACAAACAGCGCCTCAAACATACAGTATAACAGCAGAAATAATTGTGTGCAACAAGGTATACAGTACATCAATTTTTCCAGAAGTTGTAGGAGGTGATCTGATGTGCTTGGTCCCCACTCCTGTGCTCTTGTGCCTGTTAATCCGACCCAAGGTAATGCATAAGATGGCGTACAGTCCTGCTAGAGTCCTTCCAGAAGAAGGTAAAGGGGCTCTGGGCTCAATCGTCTTCTTCCTCGTCGTCCTCCACCGGCTCGAGGAGGACGCTGTGCTTCAAGCAGTTCTGGAGGTAGTTCACCACTGTGCGCTGGAAGTGCTGGATGCTGCGCGGCTCTCTCAGGGTGTGGCCCTCGTCTGGGTACAGCTGCAGCGAGTAGTTGGCGTCCACCTTCACCAGTCGGCTGAGGAGCTCGGCGCTGTGCTGAAAGTGTACCCTCGCTTTTGGGGGAAAAAAAGAGCAAACATTAAAATAAGAGGCGAAGAAATACAGACATGGATGAAATTGACGTGACATGGGATGAAATCTCACCATCTGCAGTTCCGTGCAGAATAAGGAAGTTCTCGTCTTTCAGCTTGTTGACCTCTTCCAGCAAAGAGGCAGTCTGAGGAGATAAACCATCACAAAATAAACGCTTTATAGAGTAAAAATACCCAGCTGAGTTCCCTTCCATGCTCATAAAACGTTCTTAAAACTAAACCTTAAGTTCATTTTGGAGGCTGTGTATTGTGCTTCTATTATTTAGTCTGCAGCCTCTGGTATAAACAGGCTGGACAAAATATTAGACGCGCCTCTCAATATAACACAACTGCACCACAAACAAAAAACACCTTTCAAAAACAATCTGAGTCTGAACCGTCTGAATAGAGCCTCACCGAGTAAGCGTGCTCCTCCTTTGCTGGAAGGCCTAGATACCTCTCTGAGAATGCAGCGCCTGCAAAAAAAGCAAAATCGCCTTTACTGAAATACACAAACTGTGTCTTTTCTTCGTCATTCCATGGCATTCGTGTTTAAATAATTAATGACGTGATCTCAACTCACTAAAAAGCCTGAAGTCAGTTATCGGTGCCACAGCCGCCGTGCACTGAAAGAGCTTATCTGTTGCAGCTAACATCTTGAGAGTTAAATATCCGCCAAACGCCTGTGGGGAGAAACACAAAAGCGCTCAAACAAAACACGCGAAAGCTTTCATGGCGTCAACAGTGCTGAGTTTCCACATTTGGAAATTGCTGTGACCTTGCCATAAAGGGCCATCCGACGGTCATCAATATATGGCAGTTGCATCAACAGCCTGTGGGAATGTAATAAAGTCCTGTAAGTTTATGGTCATTCAGCTCAAACGTCAATTATATAGCTTTATGTTGTTGCATAACTGTACTGACTCGACAACTCCCAGATAATCTTTGACTCTAAGTGAGCCGAGCTTGCGCGGATCCACGGCGGTGGTCTTCTGTCCGCGGCCGACCCCGCTCCTGCCGTCCACCCAGGCCAAGGCCACGCTGTGTGTGCTGGAGAGGACCTGAGGCCAGTCCAGGGCAAATTCCTCTGTCACCGACTGGCTGCCGGGGACACCGTCCCTGAGAGACAAGACGGACAGGATCAGCCTGAGCGGCGGCAGTTGTTAGGCGAAAAAAGGCTTGGGGGCCGAGGGCTGCGAAACAGGTGACCTTAAATAGTTCTCAGATGTCGCTTGTTTGCTTGTTTGCGCAGTGACACTTACACAATGATGAGGAGAGGGTGCAGGTTGGCCTCGTAACCCTGAGGCAGAGACAGCTTCAGGTGTAGATCTAAGGAGAGCAAACAGCGGTCGTATAAGGCCAACTGTCCGCACCACTACAATTAGAGCTTCTGCCTGAAATACATCTGAACCTCCCGAAAAATTATCTTTAAAAGGGATTCGCCTGAACAAAACAAGAACAAACATGCACAGCCGCACTCTGTAATCATACTTGGTGCTTCCCCTTGAGGGCACACACTAATTACCTAATCACGAATAAAAGGAACTGCTGCTTTGTTTGATACTTAACTATATTTTGTCCTACACCTGCATTCAGAGCTCCATTTTCACTCCTTACTAAAGTCAAAAACAACCCTGAAGGTGATCTGTGGCTGAATTTGTGTGGCTAACATCCAAAATGTCAGAGCATAAAAAAATTTGTAGCCACTGGTTTTGTTGTTGTACCGTGGTTGTCAGCCGGGAGTGTCCTGAACAGGGTCTCGGGGAGCCTCTTGTCCTCCAGGGCTCTAGACAGAGGGCTGTTATCCTCCAAGACGACATATCCTGCAGGAGATAAGAGCGTGTCACATTTTTTTAATCCTGAACATCAAAATCCTCATCGCCTCCGAGGAAGCAGCTGTGACCGAGAGCCACACACAGAGGGCAGTGTTTACAAGCGTGAAATGAATGAATCCACATTCTGGTTGTTCTTGAATGTAACGCCCTCTGCAGGCTGTGTGTGTGTGTGTGTGTGTGTGTGTGTGAGATTATATCATTAGTCAGACAAGCAGATGTAACACTCACTGGAGGGGTCCTTTGTACTGTGAACTGTCACTTTAGGGATTCCCGGTCCTGGGGGATGTTTCAGAAGACAACATTATTAAACTGTCTGGGCGGCGCGAAGCCTTCATATTCCTTGCGAGCGTGAATGTACGTGTCTTACCTAAGCAGTAGAGGGTGAAGTGGGTTTGATTGGGGCTAAATTCGGCTTTAAAGAAGCGGCATCCGTCTATGAGGTTACAGGAGATGCACCGGCGCTGAAACACTCCATCCAGGTCCACGCTTGGAAACGAGAGAGAGGGGTTATTGACCACGCTTGAGGACAAAAGGCCGGAGCGGTTTGATTTGCTCCAGGAAAGGGTCAATTGATTCCTAAGATATTAAAGAAAACCGCCTGTGTCTTGAGACAAACTATTCAGGCAGTTGGCTTTTCAGAAACAAATGTGGTTCAATAAGGCTCGACATAAAAGCTGTTGCACAAGATTGCTCTGTTAGGCGGCGGCGAGTCTCTAAATGTCCCCGCGCACTCCACTGCTTACAAATTTCATACAGGATTAATCACAGAGCACATTTAAACAAGCCATCGTCCCGGCTCCATAATCCTGCGCTCTTCTCCCGGAGCCCAAAGCGATGTAAGCTAATAAAAAGATATGAAACCTCGGAGGTTGATGTGAGACCAGACAAGTGTGTTCATCACGGAGGGGGACCGTAAGTCTCAGTGACTCTCTCACAGAGGATCCTCATCCACTGAGAGAGTTTTTCCAGTTATAAATGAGTGAGCTCTTGGCCTGCTGCTTCTACAGCATACGATAAAAATGATCACACCTCATTCACCTGAATGCATTTTTAAGGGCGATAATGTCGATCTGTCAGCCCACTGCTCGGGTCCAAACTGATGAAACTAAATGATGTTGGTGATTCCCTGACTTGCCACCTCAAGGTTCACAGAATAAAATGTCTTCACACTATGTAACTGGAATTAACTGGTGCATGCTTTCGCCTTCCCTTCAAGATGAACTGTAGTCTTTTTTGTGATCCTCTGACATTTTATCTGGCGCCATCGTGTGCTCATATTTTTCATCCGAACTATGCTCAAGTTTTTGCCACTCTCATCAAACTCACACCGTATTATGTTTTCTAATTAGCAAACAGCTACCGAATAGATTAGTACAAGACTCACAATGCCAGGAGGACGCATACTACATTTTTCAAGGCCTTATCTGATGCAAGTTTACACAAGACTTTGCCTTTTTTAGTATTATATGAATATACATTTATTTTAAATACTGTATATAATGTAACTCAGTGAGTTGGCTGCAGACTCTTTGACTTGTGCACATATAAACATGTCCTTACAAAACTATATTACAGACATTGTAAAAGACTTTGGATTAAATCTTGATGGAATGAAAAGGCAGCTCTCAAAAAACAATTCAATGGTCTGTTTTAGTCCAACAGATATAGTATCTTAGGGTAAATGTCAGTATAGTATCTGCTCATGGCACTATAGAGAATGTATATTAGGTTATGGTAGGGTAATTTTTCTCAGGGAGAATTACCTGTAAAGGTGTCTGCTCTGTCTGGATTCCTCTGTGCTCAGGAAGTAGCTGATGAGAAGACACAGCGAGTTACTCAACCAAACCAAATGACTGCAGATCACCTTCGGGTATCTGCACTTTATCATAATTATTCGGGATATCAATTATTCATGATGAGAACAAACATTTACATTCCTCAGTGTGTTAATAAAACTTCTTTCTTGTACTTGTAATACAGGCAAATAAGTGAGGGTGAATGAAAACATTTGCGCATCAAGCATCAGAAGTATTAAACGCTGATCATCCACTGTGCTGAATGTAAGCAGAGCATTGTGAGGACAGGACAGGATGATTTGTTTGGAGGCAAAGAACAGCATGACCCCGTGGGCTTTGGGACTGCAAACTGCCGACTGGATCTACAATTGACTTTCCTCGATTCGCGCACCTCAGTCGATCTGTCCGTGAGGAGTTCCTGCCCCCACCTCCTTCCCTGGTCAAGTGCGAGCAATCCTTTGTCGTCTTCGGTGACAACACATTGCCACAAGCACAGTCTGGGTCAAAGCCATTTTCTTTGGCCTATTA
>JAOXYL010000050.1:19332547-19346388 GCA_028564955.1 Terapon puta | reverse complement strand
AAAGTTGAATTATCAGCAGCAGCTTGTCTGGTTTTGTGTTGCTAAATGTGAGAATTTCCTGCATTTCTTGGTCTCACGTTACAGGAAACTGACATTTCAGGACGCCACCGTTAGGATCCAGAAGTTTTTCCACAGCTTTCTGACATCTGTGAGACTTAAACTTCATCGGTCTGTGGATCAATGGACAATAAAAGTAGTAGCCAGTTGTGGACTACATCTGTCATTGCTGTAGCAATATATAAAGCTGATCATCTGATAATCATAGATAACAGTTAAAGCTAACAGCTCTTCGGGTACATTTTGCTGATCGGGGCAGCACATTCTCTCAAATTATTTGGCTATAAAACATCACAAATTGTGAAAAAAGGCCATTACACCACCCCAGAGATGAAGGTCTTCTCATCAAGATACTAAGATGTCTGTATTTTTGTACAACTTAAAGACTTTTTCATTAGTTTTATGGCTTGGTAGTGCTGCTTCCATTTAAGCAAAAAGGCCCTGATGTGTTCTCTGATTAAGTCATTGCATCATCGAGGAATAAATAGGAGGCCGAACAGGTTTGTTTCACTCCCGGCCCTCAATAATCAGATTACTGTGTCACAACACTTAATATTCCCCCCTCAGCCAGCAGCTATGCGGTTACACAAGTCGCTTCCAGCCGAGCGCGCGCCGAAGATAGAGCCCTGTGACATTTTTAACATGCTTTTTTATCTTTCCAGATTCAGACGCGCTGCTTCAGACGACGCTCTCCACGTTTACGATCACAAACGGGACGGAGGGTGAGAGCACAGTGCACTTTTATTTATTTATTTTTTTTAAAAAGAAGAGAAAAATTTTTAGATGTGCTGTGGAAAGGCCTCGCTTGGCTTCGAGAGCTGAGCCGCGGCCAGCAAGTATCTCGATATCGCCGCCTCGTAGTCTGTGCCGTTTTATCAACACATGTCCTGCCTGTGTTTTCGTTCAGCATCAGATATGGAGCCTTTAACATCCCTCCCCACGCAAGCAGACACCACAATGATTCAGGGTAACTCCTACACTCCTTTTGTTTCTTTCTCTCTTTTTTTTTTTTTTCGCTGGCACACAAACCGGTCTCCAGCTGGACCCACACAGTTGCGAGACCTGGCACAGTTCACTTCCTCTCAGATCCTGTGCAGTGCAACAGTCCCGTGGTCTTTTTATAGCTCGTCTGTTACCTGTCACCAGTGGTTTAAAAGCTTTTTTTTTTTTTCTCAGCGGTAACAACAGCAGCCCCCACAAGTCCGGACTCTGCGGTAATCGCAGGTAACTGTTTGCACTTCACCCTGAACTCTATATGCTTTTTAAAAAATGATGATTATTAAAGAAAATGTCTTAATTTCGCCTTTTTTTCCCCCCTCCCCCCCAGTGGTTATCGTTCTCATCCTCCTGACGGTGGCTGGGTTGGCCTTCCTGCTCTACCGGTATCTGTGCCACAACAAAGGAGACTACAGGACGACGGGGGAGCTGGCTCCTGGAGAGGACCCCGATGAGGAGTACAGCAACCAGGCCGCCAGCGAAAAGAAGGAATACTTCATATGAAGACCTGGAGGGGGGGGGGAGGCTATAGAAAGAACAGAGGGCGTGTGAAGGACTGAGAACAACTAGGATTATGTTATTTTATGTTTTATTCTATTTTTTCCCCCTGTATGTTCATTTTGAGGGAAGGAAGGCTGCTACAGAAATAAAAAAAAAATAGCCTCGTTTTGAGATTTGGCGAAGGAGCACAAGCTGATACCAAAGATGAGATTGTTCTAGTCAAGAGTATTGATGGATGAGGAGCAGGTGCCGGGCAACAGGTGTGTTCAGATTAGCAGAGCTCGGCAAAGAGCAGGTGGCGGGAGTCTGAAATGCCGCCGTCACACGATCGGGAAATATTCAGTAACAATCAAAATGCGAGGTTAGCTCGTACGCGACACCACCCATCAGCTGCACTCGTTTCTCCTCCTTTAGCGCCTGCAACGTTCAGTCATACTGTATTTTCCTCATGCAAGAAAAGCTCTGGTTTGTCACTTTTTATATATCGATTTTTGCTTTTAAAATTATTTTCAATGCAATTCTTTCATAAGCTAGTCAAAAAAACAAACAGCTGTCTCTGAAACAGGAAGGCTTCACGTTGTTTGTTGCATTTGTTGTACCTGGTTTTGTTTTGTAATATTCCTCATCAGATAAGAGGACTTCCCTGTCTGAGACAAACGTGGGAGTCAATAAAGTTTGTTTTTTTTTTGGACCGGTGTCATCAGCACAGCGTGACGGCTTTCAGTGGTGTTCAGGTTGTTTTGAAGATGGCGAGGCCAATAATTATGAGACGCGCTTCCCACGATCCGACTTCGAATCGGTGATCAAAGAATGTTTGAGAGTTTGTCGGATCCGCCCGGCTACAGCCAGTAAAATCCCACACAACAGTCCACCACTCGATCCCTCTATTACGAAGCTCGTGTTGATTTTGTTGACACCGTTTGAGCTTCGCCGAGGTGCGATTTTGTTGTGGGCTGCTGGATTGAAATGTGAACGGGTAGAAAGTGATTTTGACAAAAATACAGATCCATATTTGACTCAATAGCGTTTATATCAAAGTGACAATATTTGGATTGTGACTATTGGTGCTTTCTTACAGTACATATACTAAATTAAGGTGGGTGATAATGGTTTCTGACAAAAAGGAAAAAAAATCTTCAGGGAAATTAAAATGATGACGGCCAAGCGACTTGAAGCAAATACTCAATGACAATCATGGAAACAGATGAAACTAACAATTACCTGTGATGCAGTGTGGCTGGAAAAAGACAACATTGCAGCTCTAATCACAACATAACAAGAACAAAACAAAAAAAAAACCTGCCCTGTTCTAACACATCGTACATGTGAATAAAATTGAACAAACATGCAGCATGTCAAATTTCCAAAATAACCTTTATTCTAAACTTACATTTTAAATTTTAAGTTTAGTATAAAAAAGTTAAGTGCACCTAAGTTCTTTTTTTTTTTCAAAGTATTCCATCTTTTGACACTCATCTCCTTTAGTAATCTTAAAAGATAGAACGTGTACCAAAGCCTATCACATCACTTTAGTACATACATCTATTTTTACAAAATATTGTAAAGAGAATCCCTGAACTATAAATGTCCATAATCCTTCAACAAAGGGTAATCCATTTGCTGGCTGTGGTTGGCATAGCATCTACTGGTCAGCTGTAGTTTTACAGTACTTCATATTGCTGGGACAAAGCCACCATTATGCTGCTTTACAAACAATCAGAGCAGATGGGGTTAACAAATTAAAAAGAAACAAAAAAAAAAAAAAAAGAAAGGAAACATTTGGAATCAGATTTGAAAAGTTTTGATAGCTGTGGCCTTTTTTCCCCCCTCTCCCCGGCAAATCAGTATGAAACGACGACATGAGCGAGAATAAATGAATATTGAGCCGTTTTTTCCTTTTTGTTTTGTTTTGTGACGCGTCGGTCGCATCTGGTGCTTTGTGTATTGTCGAGAGGAGGTTGACATGAACGGAGCAGGTTTCCAGACAGCTGGTCTCTCTCACTCAAATAACACTGAAATCCCTAAATGCGGGGTTCGACGGCGACGGATAGTTTGTTTTTTGGCGGCCACAGCTGTTAAAACTTGATACGGCATGTCGGATACCCAGTGACACATTGACGCTACCACACACCGAAAATGAAGGATTATCTACAAGGACGCGTTTGTGGTATCCACGCTGACTTACCCACTCTCAGATACCTTGTTTAAGTTTGAGAGACAACATGTAAATGATGTCTACGTGTAAAGAGTCTAAAGAAGTTTAATTAGCAGCACAAAAAAAAAAATTGTCTTGGAAAATGAACAGTTAATGCTGACAGTGACATAGCCTCATTGCAGACGTTTTGCATACACTTTCAGGCTACCGTACAACACGCGACACATCTTGACAATACTTTCAAATGGACTACACTTGGATGAATTTTAAAGTCTAAAAAAAAATGTTCCAAAATCTCACAGCTTTCTGTAAAAATCATGAAAACAGAATATAAAAAAAGAAGAAAAAAAAGAAAAGAAGAGAGTAGCCCCTTTTCTGCAACCACACAGATTTGCTTAGCAGTGCATCTCAGATAAAAAGTATTTAATCAAATTTTGACATAGCAAAGGTGCAAAAGTATGCAACGACTTAAAGATGCCATTAAACCACATAAAGTGACATTAACACATTAAACATTTGCAGTTGACAATCTCACAACTGCAGATTTGATGATATGTTTGCTTTTAAATTGTGACGTTTCAAATTTAAAAATGTCACAACCAAACATAAGTGCATCGTAGACCAAATCTTTGGTACAACCAGCTCATTGGTTATACTAAAAAAATGTATCAGCCTAACTACTCGTGCAAATCACTTGAATGTGGAAAAGTAATGAAGAAAAACAAAACAAAACAAAAAAAACCAAAACACACAAAAAATATTTAATTGTCTCCTCAACATTTGAAAATTTTGCCTACAAACTAATGCTATCACAAAGTTGACATTTTTCTACAGTGAATAAATACTTTGGAAAATTGTTTTTTTTTTTTTTTTTTTAATAATGACACCAAATTAAACTGAGTGAAAAGACAAAGAGAAACAATGCAGGGTGGTTCTTGAAATCTGTACAATTAAACATTTAGTGTATAAACTCTGGGTATCCGACTGTGAAATAGAAACAGGAGACAAAAATAGCTAAAATGTTACACCAACCACCCCTTCCCGTCCAACTTGCTATTTGGATTTACTTTAATTTTCTTTCCTTTAAGTTTACTGAAGTTAATTTGCTTTAATTTAGGGCTATCCCCAGTGCTCTTTGGCACTTGACTATGTTCATCTACAAGTTGCCCAACAAGGTACAGTAAACCACTTTAGATATTGCATGAAATCTTTTCTTGAATTATTTGTTTCAGTTTAATTTACTTAATTTACAAGTGATTTAAATGAAACAACCTGTCAGCTAAAACAGGTCACTGTGCAACAAATTCGCTGTGGTATTTTGGATATTGTGCAAAGGACAAGACAATTCTAGCTAAACGCATCAAGGACGCTTCTTTTTTTTTTGTTGTATAGTTGAGATGTAACTTCTCATGATCATCATACTGGTATTTACATGGAACTATTACACATCTATTAATTTTAACTACACTAAAAGTTTTCAAAAAAGACAAGTGGAGATTTCTCTTTTTTTTGCGCTTTCACTGCAACTTTTTAACTGCATTTCACTTTCACCATAAAGCAGCTAAACTATATAATGCGGGTCTGATATTTCAACATTTCGTTTGCGTAGCTTTACAGGTATACAAGAACATCTCAAAGTAATTTGTGATCCGTTCGATCAAAGGAGACCAGGTCTCTTAAACAAATACAGATGCCTGAAAGAGGTCTGATCTGGAGTTGAGACCCAATGGCGGCTTATGGAATGGATTCTATGACATTAAAAATTTGCATTTGTCCTCTCCAGGCAGTGGCATTCATCATTTGATCTCTAGGTCAGAAGTGGAGTACTGTACCTTTCACGAGGGCTCTAAAATATTACATTCCGTTAGGTGATATCAGTATTGTGGCATGGCCAAGCAGCCTGAAGAGGGAGGCGTATGGGATGGGGAAGAACTGGGGCATCGTTTGGGACAGGGGACACGGTTTAGGCATGAGGGAGGAGTTTAGGAGTTGCTGTTACCAGATGGTATAACCTCCACTGGATCCACCCAGGAAGAAGTTGTTCTTGCGCTGTGTCATTACAACGTTGGCACCTTGCATGGCAGCCAGCTGAGCTGCATTGGGGGGGTGTCCAGGAGGTGGGGGCTAGAGGAGGGGGAGAAACAAGCACACACATTGGTAAAGAGACTTTAGGTTTTGCGTACTTTTGCGTCCTTCAGACAACAACAGAATATTAACCAATGATCCTGGTTCCTTTAAATCATCGATACTCACTGGGATGGAGACGCTGCTGCCTGCCGTGAAGCGAGCGCCAGCATCATAGCCCCCATCCACCATCACTGTTGAACCAGGGGGGTACACGGCTCCCATGTGATAGTAAGCCATGGGGACATTCTGGCCCACCGGCCCAACAGGCATGTGTGGCTGCATGGGCATGAACACCTGAGTACCAGGGTATGGAGAGGACATCTGAGGCACCTGACCAGGCACCTGAGGTGGAAGCACATATCTGGGCTGGTATATCTGCAGACACAGGAGAGGAGAAGTTTACAACTGATCACCGTGACTACTGACAGGTTGATCATGTGACCGACAGATGCAATAGTTACCTCAGAATATGCAGGTGGTGTGTCTGTGTAAGGAGGTGCCTGAGGAGACATTTGCATAGCAGGAGGGTATACAGGCGCGGTGCTCTGCTGAGGGTACACAGCCTGCTGTGGATATGAACCTGCAACACAACAGTTCACACAAGTTAGTGGACGGTCGAGGGATGGTGCTGATCGGCAGCAAACAACAAGGATTTTAAGGAATTGTGTAAAAAGACAAAACAAGGATGCATGTACAGTCCAACACATTTTCAGCATTTTAATAATCAAATACAGTCAAAGGTAGTGTTTGTCACAAGCAGCAACTATCAGTCAATTCATCTTTTAGTTAGTTAACTATTAAATTTAATCGCCACCTATTGTGATTACTGATTTTGTCCAAATCCTCCTATTTGAGTTCTGCAAATGAAAATAATTAGCCCTAGTTCATTTCAGTGCCCCATGATGGAGAATGCATGTAAATTAAATTAGATTAAATTAAATTAAATTATCCACAAAGACATTGCTAGATCATTTAGTAATTATAGAAGTATTTTTAAGCGATAAATTCTGTTTACAGCCGGCCAAATGTGGGAACCCTTTAGTTTTCTTTGTCTTGTCAGACAAATCAAGAATTTAAGCCTCATGTGTTGAGAATTTGTTGCCACCAAGTGATTAATTTAGAAAATAATGAACAGATTCATCAATGATGAAAGTGTCCATGTACATGGAGTACATGGTTTTATTTTTTCTTTAAGTTTTTTTTAATCCTTTATACAAATATTTTAAAGGGACCCTAAGAAAAAATAGACTTTTTTGGACCAGGGTTAAAAAGAGAAATTACAAAAAATAAGACAAAAAACATAATATTTTTTTATTCATATAAATAAAAATAAACACATTAAGACAAACACAACAATTAGTCAATTACTTGATTTGTCAATATTTGGCAAAAATAAGCAATTATTTGAAAAAATTAGGTCGATTAAACATTAAGAAATGAAGACAAACACAAGAATCAGTCATTTATTAGAAAATAATTAATTTGTTAAGCAGCATATTTCCTGGTTTCCAAATGTAGATATTTTCTAATCAAGACAAACACAACAACTAGTCGATTAGTTGAAAAACATTTTGATAATCGATTGAATATTTCTGTCCTCCGCTTCTTAGACGTGAACATCCTCTAGTTTTCTTCCTGGTCCTGTCACATTAACCAATCGGTTAATCGAGAAACTAATCAGCAGCTTAATCAATAACACTCGACATTTTAGTGGCAGCCCGACGTTTAAACCCGATGACAGCGGGAGAAATGAGCAAAATGAGCATTTTAATGATGTAAATGAAAGCATAATGTGTGTGTCCAGTGTTGTCACAGCGTCAGATTTTCTCTTCTCACGAACCAAAACAGAAACACACTGGCTTCAAACCTCCCTGTGCTGACTGATGCTAGCTAACTACACAAAAAATACAACTAAATACGAAACCCGGACACAAACACTCCGCTCCTTTGAGCTGAATTCAGGTGTTATATATAATATTTAAAGGAGTTCAAGGTTGTGAGCTGCTCTCTTGTCGTAGGAAACGTCAGGTTATTGTCATGCACGGTGCTAAAGTCCGCTTCAGGGGGAAAAAAAAACGACACAGCTTCTTCTTTCTTCCTCTTTTTTTAACGGACAGTTGACTAACCTCCCGAAACCCGCCCGGGTACTCACCTTTGTTGTTCATTGTTCTGGGCCGGTCCTGGGGCTCGGAGAGGTCTTTGAGATTAGTCGGAGCTCTGCGTGTCTTGTCTCGGCCTTGTGGCAGCTTTCTGTTTTTTTTCACGGGGCTTCACAATCACTCGCCACTTCCTTGTTTTTCAGCTCCTTGTTGTTGTGGAAGTGGTGACGTCAGCCGACGCACTCCCGCGGCTCCGCGGCTCGGGCGCCCCCTACAGGCGGGAGCGCGGTGCGGTTCAGGCGAGAGTGAGGATCAAGATTCTTATGTTTTTATTTGTCATGTGCACAGCAATTATATGAATTGGACCACTTGTTGGCAATGAAACAACGCCCTTTTTTGGCAAATAAGAAAATTTTATTCAAGGGAGCAGATAAAACTATGAAGAAGACAAGATTTAAGGGTCAATATTTTGTGTTTGCCATGTGCACAGCAACACATGGGGCAGAAGAAACTAGTATATAAGATTAGATACAAAGTTGTGAGTAAGATAAGCTTGAAAATTAAAGATATTACTTTTGTGCATGCAGTAATTACAGCAAGCGGCCTTTGCCATGGAAATTCTTAATATTGCAAGCACCCTCTGATAATGCTAAAAAATCTTAGATGGGGGGAAATATTGTATAAGATAAAATGTAAAGCTTCTAATAAGGTAAGATTCAAGATCGGATTTGTCATGTGCACTGCAATTACAGCCCCTTGCCCCTTGAGGATACTCAAAAGTATGTTGAAATAAAATTGCACTGTAAGTAAAAATGACTTAAGTTCAAAGTACAGGAACAGAAAGTAACAAAAAAAACAAAAAACAAATATAAATTATTATTATTATTTGAAGTGTGTAAAAAAAACATGGAGAAGTTTTTGGCAATCAAATTCCTCCCTCTAATAATCATGTGGATGTTGAAAATGTTTTTTAAAAAAACCCACTAGTAAAAACTTTAAAGATATAGAAGTGTAATATACATCTATTATCCAAACCACTCATGCTCACACTGGGTGTTGGGGGAGAGGTGGTTTAAGCCCTGTACAGGTCAGTAGTCAATCACAAGGCTGCTCAGTCACACCTGTGGATCATTTTCACTGATTAACCTGCATGTTCTGGGACTGTGGGAGGAGCAGGTAAAAACAGAGACAGAGAGAACATGTGAGCTCCTTGAACCTTCAATCAGTTCAGCTAATATTCGTTTCCTCGTTTACATCTGTGCCTTTCCTACCTTTGACCTATTGTGATAATATCTGTGAAACAACAATTGAGATACTCGAGGGTTTTCCAGCAACAACAGTGACATTTCCCAGTGCAATTCTGATGACTAAAAATGCAACGTGATGTGTTTGCAGAAGACAGCGGATGCATCAGAGTATAATTTTCCTATTAGCGCAGCTGTCACAAGTGTGGTACAGTTTTTTTTGTATTGTTTTATGAAAAAAAACAACACTACATTCAGGGAATACAAGGATAACAACAGAATAAATCACTTGAGTTGCAGAGTCAAAGACAGAAGCAGGATAATTTCATAGGAGACAAATTTGTGCAATAAAAACACAAAGGGATGATTTGACACTTTAAGAGGCACTTAAAATATAAAAGCCTCTTGATATTAGCCACAGGAGGGAAAGCGCCAGTGTAAATCAAAAAGTAAATACAGGCATATTTAAAGCCAGTGATAAAGTGCAGGTCTGACACACTCACAATCTGTTGAACAGTTTCAGTGTGGTAAAAATGTGGTCAGAGCAAAACATCCTGTTGCTGTCTGTAATTCATCTCCATCACTGAACTCAACAGTTGATCATGACTGTTTATGTCCAAATACACAAGATGCACTTGTATACGTGTAAATTAATTGGAGGCCAACAAGGTTAATAGCCAAAGCTGGAATATTTACAGATATAATTATGTAGGTTCACACAGATGCAGTCGGATAGAAGTTCACAAGATAAGACACGATCTGGTCTTCCTGGGGTCCAACAGAGAAATGAGACAGTTTAACAGACAATTATATGCATTTAGAAATCACATTACATCCGAAAGAGCCATTATCAAACCATTAGATGCTATAAAAACACAATCAATGTGATTCATTCATACATTATGTCTGGATACTGACTATTTAAAAAAAGCTTACATATATTTACATCTCTTTATTTTAAGAAAACAAGCAGGAGAATATGTAAGTTACTTGTCTATTTGTCTAATCTGGCCACAATAACCAATAAATAACCTTTTTTCCATTTTTTTGTTTTTTAGTCCAGTCTGAAATAAATGTTTCTCAAAATAACGAATCACCACCATACTGTCATTTAAAATAATATTAGTTGATCCCACCTAGAGAGCCATTTTTCATTTATCTGTCCAAAAAACAAAGTAAAATACTGCAGGCCTGATGAAAAACACACTCCTGCAAACATAACAGGGTTTCACAGAGTCTCACGCGTGTTGCTTTGAAAATGTTCCTAAAGCAAAAAGGCTTGATTGTCTATAAAGAAAAAGTGAAAAATCAGAGTTTTCCGGCGGTCTGTGTGCGTTTTTTGGAGAGCACCGTGATTTGTCGGCGCTCGGCTCTTCCTGGGAGGCGCGGCCCCTTTAAGAGCTCCACGGCACCGCTCAAGTCGCGGCAGACATTTTTCAATGCAAGATTTTTTCCCCTTGCATAAATTATGTTCATGACGTAGTGCAAAAAAAGGCCAAATTCTCTGCCAATTTTGCCCGACTTTCGCAGCTCCAAACGGGATTCCGCGAGTCACCTCCGGCGTTTTTTTCCTCCTCCGCCTTGACCACCTGAACTGCCCCGCAGAAAGGGCATCGTCATTAAATATTAAGAGAGGGGAGATCCTAACATTGCGAGCCTCCTTATCAATGCAAAATACCTCTTTTGTGTGCAGCCACAGCGCCCGTCTGGGAGCTGAGGTGAATTTTTAATTATGTGTGACTGAAACTAACTGTGACAAGGACCGGTCTTTTCTCATGTAAGAGCGGGGGATTACAGAAAATAAGCTGCATTTTCCGCGGTAAGTTGCACAGGATGACCGGGCTCCGCACCGAGCCTGCCGTCCGCGCATAGCGGCGAAATGGCGAGAGGAAATGACTTTTGGTTAATATGCAATGCTCGTAATTAGCATAATTTATATATTTATGATAAAGAGAGGGAAATACATAATATTCGGTCTCTAGGCACGGGTTAGGGGGGATGGCGGTCGCCCGTGCTCCGCGGCTGGAGCCCGTCTCCAAAAGAAAAGTGGCCGACGCGGCGAGACTTTTATTGGGCAGGATGGGGGTGGGGAGACCGTCAAACACCCGCTGAAGTTTTTTTTTTTTATTTTTTTTTTATTTTTTTTTAGCTGACAGATCCCATGTTTTTTTTTTGCCTCTCCAAAGCTGGGCATTGCAGTCGGAAATACACCCTCCTCCTCCTCTCTCCCTTTTTGTGTGTGTGTGTGTGTGTGAAATTTTGTAACCACGATCCGCGCGTTTCCTGCACGTTTTTTTTTCCCTGCAGCCCCAAATGCAACACAGCGTGGCCTGTTTACAGAGGCCTGCCTCTCCAAATACTCAGGGTCCTGCAATAGTAGACTGGAAATAGCCCTGAAAGAAAGAAAGAGAGTGCATGTGTCTTTACCCTGCATGTTTTGGCTGAAACTTCATGTGTGTTTCTGCTCCCAAAAGAGTGGATGAAAGTATTTACGTTTCTTTCTTTATTTGTTGCACACCCACTTGTTTGTTTCGCCCAGAATGCCAGGAAGATAAGAGACCGTGGTTCTGCAGCGAGCCATGACCTCTCAGGACCTCCCTGCCAAAGATGCCCCGCTCACTGTCAATGAGCAGGTAACACTCACCTGTCTGTAAAATGAAAAACCACACCCAGAAGTGCTCCGCCCCCCTCCCCTCCTCTTCTCCCCCCATTATTACTGAGCTCACCCTGACAGCTTATGCTCACCCTCCATGTGCCCGACATGTCATGCCATACTGGGAATGATTAACCTCCACGCAGGATGAGATCAGGACCCACTGTTGTCACCCAGTAATGCCTTTTTGCCGCTCTGTGCTTGTGAGAGTTCGCTAAACTTGCCATGCTTAATAATTGACTGTGGTTTTTCTCTCTCTAGTAACATCCTGTGTAGACATAGCCGGCAAACAAAAGCAATGCTCTTCACGGATGTGCGGCGGAGTTCAGGGTCAGGGTTTGGGTTTTGGGGGGGGGGGCGTGAAGAAAGCATTGCTTGAGCTTCTTGTTGGCTGATGCTCTTGTCATTGTTTTGGTGTACTCATGCTCTTTTTCATTTCTTTTTTTTTTTTTTTGGTGTTGTTCTTTTTTTTTGTGTGTGTGCGTGTGTGTCATTGTGTCCTAACATGTGCTCGGCTTCTCTGTTCTCCTTAGCCATTCACTGTCTGACTGCAGAAGTCTTTTTTCAGCCATTTAAAAACCCCGCACTTTGAAATTCCCTGCCAAAGACAACCAGGTATGCATCCTCCTCTCTCTCTCTCTCTTCCCGCATTGTCTCTCTGCACCTTGTCCCCCCCAGCCCAGGTTGTCTCGCTGCCTCTCCTCTAGATCTTTTTCATGATTGCATACCATGAGTCATCGGCTAAGTCAAAGTCAGATTTACACTACACGTACTCAAAGGGGAGCTGATAAATTATTGAAATATGACATTTGGTTAGTGGCTAGTTTTATGACCCTTTAGATGCTGTATCATGTACATAAACTGTGTCATTTACTGAAGTGTTAACAAACCATTAATACAATTATAACCCCTTTATTTGCTATAAAATGATAATAGAATCCTTGAAGCAAAGAAGTAGTTTAAACTCTGCAGCTCCTTTTGCATTTAAGCCACCTCATATTTTACTCCTAATCGCTGTGCAGGTCATTGTGATGTCTGGCCATGAGACAATTCGCGTGCTCGAAGTGGAGGTCGATGCGTCTCTGCCGTCATCGGTGCCTGATGGGAAAAGCGAAGGCAAAGCCGAGGAGGGCGCGGGTCGGCCCGCGGAGCAGCCCGAGGGTGGAGGCGCGCAGGACGGCCCCGCTGCGCCCCAAAGCGCCGGGGGAGCAGGTAAATCACGGCCACGCTACGTGTTGATTGATAGAGGACGACTTATTATTCATGCGCGCCCCGACGAGACTCGCGCCGAAATGTTAATCGTGGCTGTGAAAACCACTTTGAATGCCACTAATAAGCCGGCCTGTGCTCCTGCAGTGCTGGGCGAGCAGCAGGTGGTGTCTGTAGAGGCTCCGGCCCCCGCTGTCCAAACGCTGACTCCCGCTGCCCCCGTCAGTTTGTCCCTGCCGCAGCCCCAGGCCGCCATGCCCATCACTGTACAAGGCTGTCCACAGGTAGGACTGTGTTTTTTACACGCTGCGTAAACTTTCCACGTTCATTTTAAGGCATCAGAGGAAGGATGTTGTCCTCAATAGTCATTAGTCCTTCTTGACCTAAAACCAGGAACATTAACAAGAGCTCGGGGGGGCATTTAAAATGTGCGCTTCACGCTGTTTGAATATTATTTCTTGTCTCATTCATGTATAATGTCACTACTGTCACCCACTGACTACTGTAGGTGCTTTATTCAAGTCGCTGAATAAGTCGTTTGTCTCTGGTGCATTGCGAATGTGAACAGATTTCACCACAAATACCCGAATACAGAGCCTGAGACTGTAGAAATTGTTGGCACGACATTTCCTGTAATTTTAGAAAATTCCAACCATACAACTGGAACAACAAAAATAAAACACCCACTGCAGGGAGAAAAGTAGTGGAGTGAAGAATAATGGAGAGTTTGAGCACAAAAGAAGTGGAAAGGGTGTCATTATTTAGTTTGGTGAAGTTTCCCCAGTAAAAATGGATAAATG
>JAOXYL010000050.1:19320433-19332447 GCA_028564955.1 Terapon puta | reverse complement strand
TGACCCAGGAAAGTCTGGCCACTCTGATGACTGGTATGATGGCCCAGACGGGGTCTCTGGGGCAGCCCCTGCTCATCCCCCTCAGCATGGCGGGCTCCATCGGGGGCCAGGGCGGTCTGGCTGTCCTCACCTTGCCCACCACCAACGTAGCGACGATCCCGGGGCTCGCAGCAGCCACCGCAGCGGGAAACCTCCTCAAGCTGCCCTTTGCTGGCCTCCAAGGTAAAACGCAAACTGTCTTGGCTCTTTCATATCCAGATTTTAAGGAAATACATTTATGTAATCAGGAATAACAATGTCAGTCTCTCGGTAGCTCATCACACTTTGATTCACACTAAAATATATCAGTGATTTCATTTGGATCTGATGAAATTTTACAAATTCATCCTGAAGACCGATCGCATGACTATTTTTCTTGCACCACCATGAGCTTGGCATTTGTGCAACTATCTTAGAGACTGTCAATTCATACATTGATTTTTCAGTATGAATTGTATTTTCTTCAGTGATCTCTCAATTTTCATGCAGTGACATCATCAGGTTATACTGAGGATTAGGTCATAAGGTTAAAAAGTGAACCTGGTGCACCTGCTCAACATGTTAGCGTTGTTATTTTGAGCAGCTTAGCATCTCTGGATACTATAAGAGGATGCAAACTCTTGAATTTCTGCTCAGCTGCCACAGTCCTGAACTCGGTCCAGCCCCAGCTGCAGACAAATGCGCAGACGATGTTCCAGCCTCAGGCGGCCTCCATACAGCCGGTGTCGGCCGCTCTGCAGCAGGTGACGTCTCAGCCGTCACAGGTGACCAACGCACAGGTCACCGCTGCTCAGGTGGCGGCGGCCCAGGCGACCTCGGCCACCACCACCGTCAGCCAGTCCAACATATCCGTGGCGGCGCTCCAGACAGCAGGACTCTCCATCAATCCCGCCATTGTAAGAACGTAGCTTTGGTTATTTACATGCATACTTCCAGCAATTTCATGTCCTTTGCCACCTACACGTGTTGTGATTTTCTGCTCAGATCAATGCTGCCTCCTTGGGAGCGCAGCCCCAGTTCCTCAGTTCCCTCACCTCCACACCCATCATCACCAGCGCCATGTCCAACATGGCTGGCATCACCAGTCAGATCATCACAAATGCCCAGGGACAGGTGAGTGCTCGGAAGTTCTGCTACTGCACTATTGTGTCGGCCGCAGAACTGCCTTAATTCTTTGTGGCATTTATTCAACAGTTCTAGAAAGATACCTGTGAGATTATGGTCCAAAATGCTGCAGATTTGTGGGATGCACATCCATGATGCTCAGCCCCTGTTCCACCATATTGCAAATGTGCTGTATTGAGTTGAGATCTGATGAATGTGGAGGCCATTTGAGTGCAGAAAACTCACTGTCGTGTAACAGCAGTGTGAGGTGATTTGAACTCTGTGACATTGCATGCTATCCAGCTCGAAATAGCCTTTAAAGATGTATACACTCTGGACATGAAGAGATAGACGTGGTCAGCAACACTTAGGTGGGCCGTGTCGTTTAAATGATGCTCAGCTGGCACCAAAGGGCCCGAATTGTGCCAAGAAAACATCCCTCGCTCTGTGGCACCACAAACTACAGCCAGGCAGGATGAATCTGTTCTTTAATGTTGTTTACGACCCGGCAGTCTGAGTGTCGCAGCAGAAATGGACTCATCAGACCAGGCGATGTTTTTCCAATTTTCTGTTGTCCAATTTTGATGAACCGAGTCCACTGTAGCTTCAGTTTCCTGCTCTTTGCTGACACATATTTCTGAGTTTGGATCTGATGGCCTTGTATAGTCCCGTACTCCCCCCTCCAACTCCCCTCGCTCTCTGTCCTTTGCACTTCCAAGAAAGATATCTCAAACATGAAACGAAAACATCACTCCCAAAACTCTTGCTGACTCAAATGTAATATAGTCTTCATAACAACACAAGAAACGTATAAGAACCAGATAAATTTACACACAGCATGTTGCCTTTACATTGTGCCATTTACTTTAGTTAGTCCTATTGATTGGTAATCACGCTTTCTCCAAGGGCAGTCGAAATGTGTGTGCTGTCTGTGCTGTTTTTGGGCATAAAAGCCTCGGCCCCCAGATAACATCAATCAGAAGTGCCATTTCAAGCCAGCGGAGCGTGAGACAATTTCTGTGAAAACTCATTTGTCCTCTCAAACAGTCCCATTACTCAATCTCACCATTATTGCAGCTCTTTGGAGTTAGTAGTGCAGTGTTTAATCTTGAAAGACATGATTTCATTACAAATGAATCGCTCAGAGGAGATACTTATGTGCCAGGAGAAAAAAAAAAAACGCAGCCAGGACAGGTGGGACGTTCAGAAAGTGGACCTCCTAACATTTTATTCTCTCACATTCGGACATTTACAGGTCATAGGAACCCTCCCGTTGTTGGTGAACCCGGCATCCCTGGCCGGAGGTGCTGCGACGCCCGCCCTTCCCCTCCAGGGTCTCCAGGTCCAGACTGTCACCCCCCAGCTGCTTCTCAACACGCAGGGCCAGATCATCGCCACAGTCGGGAACGGACCTGCAGCCGTGGCGACCTCTGCTGCAGTTTTGCCCAAAGCTGCCGCCCCTCCAACGCTCGCCAAACCTAACACGCAGGTCTGAACTCGGCAGCAGAATCTCTTGAAAGCTGATCGAATATTACTCCATGATCTTTGAATAATCTGAACTCGCTTTATTTGTTCCCTCCCAGGCTTCGGTAACAACCGTCAACCAGGCGCCGGTTGTCATCGCGCCGCAGCCGTCCGTGCTGAAGACCGCCACGCTCTCCCCCACGGTGCCCATCACCTGTGGAGACATAGCAAAAGTGGGCCAGCTTGTCAGCAGTGCGTACACCTGCTTCCCTTATCCAAACATAGATCTCTTTTAAGTAGGTAGGTATTTTTAACAAGGCTCTCCACGTTCGCAGAGCCCCAGCAGGTAGTCAGCGGCGAGGAAGGCATTAATCTGGAGGAAATTCGAGAGTTTGCCAAGAATTTCAAGATCCGTCGCCTGTCCTTGGGGCTTACTCAGACGCAAGTAGGGCAGGCTCTGACCGCGACCGAGGGTCCGGCCTACAGCCAGTCCGCCATTTGCAGGTAAATCACCCCATGGTTCATTTAGCCATCCATATGGAAACTTTCTGTAGTAATTTTCTGTAAAATAAAAAAAAACTTCTCAAATAACTGCACAGACCCTTTCATTAACAAATCATTGGTGATATAAAGAGAAATAAGTATTTTATGTGCACAAATTACAATTCTAACCGTATTAAAACATGAAACATTTACTCATCTACTCTCATTGTGTGAGTGAGTGTGTCACGGCAACATGTTAAAAATCCTTCAGTCAATGTGTTGAGGCAACTTAAAATTAAAACATTTTCATTGCTTTGGTTACATAACATATATATTAATGAGTAGATCAATTATAAGTATGTTTGTAAGTACAGATTGTGAGGCTGCACCCTGGGTATATTCTGAGGAGGTCTCATAGTGGTGGGCAGTGAGGCAGAGGGAACTGAAGGTCATCGGCCTTCTGATTAATATAGACCAAACTGTGTTGCCTGTCATTGTTCCAACAAACTCATGTGGTAGCCTGATCTTACATGACGCACTTCAAATAGTTCCCAATCCAAATTTTGCATCAGATGCAGCTGTCTGTTGTTGATTTTCAAATGCTGGAATGAAAATGAAGGAAGAAAACAGTGAGGTAGGTAATGAATTTAAAGACATTCTGAGACTTTTGTCAGTGTTTTTGGTGAACTAGAATCCAAAATATGTAAATTACTTTCCCACTAACTGGATCTGAGGATGAAAATGAGATCCAGACTCTTGACTTTTGCTTTGTACCTCAGATTTGAAAAGCTGGACATCACCCCAAAGAGCGCTCAGAAGCTGAAGCCGGTGTTGGAGAAGTGGCTGGCCGAGGCCGAGCACTGGAACCAGAAGGGCCAGCAGAACCTGATGGAGTTCGTCGGAGGGGAGCCGTCCAAAAAACGCAAGCGGCGCACCAGTTTCACACCGCAGGCGATCGAAGTCCTCAACTCCTACTTTGAGAAGAACGCGCTGCCGACCGGCCAAGAGATCACGGAAATCGCGAGGGAGCTGAACTATGACAGAGAGGTTGTGCGAGTGTGGTTCTGCAACCGGCGACAGACATTAAAAAACACGAGCAAGATCAATGTCTTCCAGGTGCAGTAGCGACCCCGGGTCCAGGGCCCGCCGCTCGCGTTTTTGTCATTTTGGGAAGTCGGAACATTTCATTTGCAGCAGCACGGTTGTAGGTTGCGTTGTGAATACGAGCAAACGGCATTTAAGGTTGAAAGGATGTGAACCTTTTGAGAAAATGAAGGAAACTACAGATTATCCAAGCGTCTGAAAACAGGCGCGTTGTTCTGTTTGGAGGGTGTATATGTGTACATTATGTTTGTGTGGTGGGAACTAAGTCAAACTGCATGGTCCTTTTTATCATACACCGTGCTGATAATACAGTAATAATAACATGTCATATTTAAAGATATTTGATGAACTTTTATACGAGTGGTTTTATAGGACATCCCTCCGAATTAAGTGGCAGTGCATTGAGTCACATTGATTTTAGTCACGTAATTGTCACTTTGGCACGATGGCTTGCATCACACCGATATCGGAATTACATGCTTTTTGCCACCACGGCTGCTCATTTATTTTATATTCACATTGTATTTGTACTGTGTGGGAAGCTTTGCTAAGGTGAAAAAGATTGTGTAGACTAAACATTTGCAGCCGCCTTCAACTTGACTTTCGCCAGAATTCGTTTTCCTAAGGGGCACCAAAAATGACTCTCCTATCTGTGGACTCCAGCAGTTTTTGAGGACAATCGTTGTTTTAGTATTTCTTATTGATAATCGCAAAGATTAGCTCAAAATTTGTAGTCGTTTCCTCCCGTATATAATTCTTATTCGGCGCCAGGTGTCCGTAGAGAGCGTCCTTTCTGGTGTGACACGGACAACTAATTCTTCGCGAGGTGAAGTTGTAGTGTTACCTGCTGCCCATGATGCCACAACTGTGAACTTAATGTAGTGTTTTTATAAAGCCTTTTTCATTTGCGAGTTGCCGATTGTGCAGATTACACACGCCGTATGTGTGGGCGTCACATATGTGTGGATTCACCTGTGTTTTTTTTTTTTTTTTTACACTTTATGTTTACTGTGCGTACAATACTCTGAGAGTATTTCGTGTTTTGCTCTTTACTCTGCTGTTGCGACTGTTCCCTTCATGGCTTGACAACGCTTGTGCCGCGTTTTTCATCAGCTAGATAAAGTATATTTGCAAAATATGAGCTGAATTGGCCGTATTATGAAATCAACTCAAAAGTAGTGTCACGCTGCCAAGAAAAGACATTATCCCAAGATTTTTTTAGATATTTTATTTAACATAATATCAATCAAATTGATTAAATGAATTAAAATGTATTAACTGTTCAGTCAAGAAGGGGGGGGGGGTGTTAATGGTTTAATATATTATGTCTTTCTGAGTGAGTTTGAAGTGCTTGCATGTGCAGTATGAAGTTATTTTCTGTAGGAACAATACAGTGGCGGTTTTCTTTCTCTTTGCCAATTCTTCAAGAGTTCTTTGCACTTTAGTGACAGCAGGGAAAGTACAGTGGTTACGAATGGTTTGTGTACAGTGCAAGCTTTCAGTTATGTATGCGAGAGGATTTCATTTCTGCATCTTAATGTTCTTGAAGAGCAAGAAGCTTTGCAAAATGTAGCAGTACTGGCAAGATTGCAATCATCAACTCAACAAGCAACATCTATCATTAAGATTATTGTACTTTTTATGCAGATAAAATGTAAAATACCGCAGATTGAATATAAACTAACATGCATTAATCACATTCATTGCGTTTGTGAATGACATGGTGCATTATAGGTTCCACCTCATATTTGCCTTTTGAATAACGGTAGGCTTACATCGCAGTGGACATAGAGTATACCTAACCACAACAAATGATTAATATTGCTGTCTTGCTTTAACATGTGTTTACCTTCATGTTCAATGTGGGGAGACAATATATGATATTGTTTAATATACTAAGTTATCAATAGAGAAAAGAAGAGCTAAATTATAATTAAAAGATATCAGCTATTGGTTGTTTGACTCCGCTAAGTACGTTAAACGTTCAGGTCTTTGTGAGACAAGGGAAAAGCGAACGTTGGATGTTTTTGTTTCATTTTCTGTCAGATAAATCAAATAAACTCTGTCTTTATTAATCACTCCTGATTGTTGTGTGTGTGTTTTTTAAATATAAATCTTTGCATCAGTCCACCAACCTTCTTGAATATATCATAGTTTAAAAGATCATAGATTATTTGTTAATTATGTTTTGTATTGTCTTCATTTTATATTTTTTATTTGACAATAACAGCTGTTTCATATTTGATTTATTTTAAATTTCTGTGAGGCACTTTGTGCTACTTTTTGTATGGAAAGTGCCATACAAATAAAGTTTGATTTGATTTATGCTTTGGACGTATTGGAATGGATATATTTTTGCATCAACACATCAAGACAAATGTGAAGACTTAATTGGCCCAAAACCTCTGAAATGTACAGAAAACTATAACGTTGCACAAAATTGAAATACTACAAATAATTGAAGTACAAAGAGTAGTTGCTTATTTCAGCAGGTAGCTTTATATAAATCAACTAGTTGGATTTGACTGCATGTAGAGTGTATGTAGACTGGCTATCTATCTAGCTATTTACACTTTTATATATTTACTTACATATGTTGCTTTCATTCTTTCAGGTCCCCAATTAAGTCCATTGTTCCAGTATAGTATGTTGCGGTTCATAAGGATTATGTTGTGCTGAAATAAAGATACCAAACATTGGAACGATATGGCAAATTTAGTCATTTTTGAAAGGAAGAACAATTCACAGACACCCTAAATAGCTTAAGACCTCTCTGGCATAATGTTTATTTTTAACTCGTCAAGCTGTTTTAATCTGTATATTCCTTCATTTGTGTGTGTCTACAGTGAGCTGATTGTAAAATATATATATACATGTTCACACACCTGGAAAATACAGCCAGATTCCCATCACTGCTGAAGAAAAGCAGTAAATCGCTCTCTGTGTGTTTCTGGCCACATGCGGTAGGTGGCGGTAGTGAGCCCCACCCTCCTTTTGCCGCGACGTTCAAGCGAAGAAGGACGTAAAACGGAAATTACGGGAGCTCCTTTTCCTAACGAAGCTAGATAAACAAACAAAAGCAACACATTATATTTCACGTATTTAGCAGCCTGTGCCCATTTTTTGTGCCCGTTTCTGTTCGCAGATATGTCTGCAGGGGCCCGCTCCCGCCCTTGAACCCCCAGCAGCGCGGTGGAAGAGGAGGTTTAACCGCAGTGGCAGAGTTTATCTGGCAGGATGTGTAGTTAGCTCGAAGCTCGACATGTTTATTTTAGTGCTGTGGTGAAGGAGAGCGACATGATGGCATGAAACTGGCGCAGTGCAAGCCACCAGACACACTTTCTCTCACAGGTGGGCACGTTTTTTTAAGCTTAAGTACTGTATTATTTAAGAAAAAAACAAAAAAAGGGAGTTTAAGCTTGAAGTGGTGTGTTATTGTCGTGTTATCAACGCACTGTTATATAAAACGTGTGTACGCATTACTTGTTAACCTCATAGGCTATTTTTTATTTTTTTGCTCTGTTCACATCGATAGCCTGCTGGATACTTTTCTTGCAGCCATTAATCTGATCTCTTTCTCTTATTTCTGTGTGTGCAGCCGTCGATTAAACATCCACATGTTGCTTTATTTCCACCCTTTTAAAAGTTGAGGCCACATTCATTGATAATTAGTGGTGGAAAGTAGCTTAAAGTACAAATTTGTGGTACTTTACTTGAGAATTTCCCTTTTCTGCTACTTCATACTTAATTTCAGATGCAGATGTTGATTTTTACTCCACTGCATTTATCTGACAACCCTACCTGTTACTTTACAGATTGAGATTCATACTGCAAAATATGATCAGCAACTTCCGATATGATTTTATATATTAAGATGTATCTCTTTGGGAAAAGTTCACAACATACCCAGCAGACACAGCAGTTGAAATCTAGCTCCATTTTCCCCAACTATGACATTAAAGTGATGAATAAGTGAGAATAAGCATTACATTTATTGCAGTTTATTTGCAGGTACAAGGAATTTCACTTGCTATGTTGATACGTAATGTAAATGTAGTTAGTGAGAAATAAAAGAAGAGGAGACCAAGCAGATATGAAAGCAAGTAATTAGATATCAAATAATATAATGTGTGACCTTCTGCATTATCTTTACCTTTACATCTGGTGCTTGACGTTTATTGATGCGTCTACTTTTCAGCTTTTACTTGTAACCGAGTACTTCACCTGGCTCTGAAGATAATAAACTTCTCCTTCCACAGAAAACAGGTGAAACTTGTTTTTAACTGGATCCGAACTCCGTAAGATCTCCAACATCGTCACCATGGCGTGGGCTCTGAAGTTGCCTCTCACGGATGAAGTGATCGAGTCCGGACTGGCCCAGGACTTCGATGCCAGTCTCTCGGGTATCGGCCAGGAGCTCGGTGCGGGGGCGTACAGCATGAGGTGACGCTTTCTCAGTTTGGGTGTTTTGAGGGATTAATTATTGAGTCAAACAGTAGAGCTGCAATGTATATGTTGCTAACTATTTTGTTAATTGTTTTGGTTATTTTATAAAAGAAAACTTTGCAGAAATTTCAGATTTCTGCTTCTCAAACGTGAATATTTTCAGGGTTTTTTTCTGTCCTTGTGACACTAAACTGGGTTTTAGACAAAACAGGAAACTTGAGGATGTCACCTTGGGCTTTGGTAAACAGTGATTAACATTTTTCACAAATTTTTTTATGTTTTATGATCAATCAAAGAAATGCTTGACAAATAAAGACAAGAATTGTTACTTGCAGTCCTCATAAACAGTGACAGTATTTTTCCCCTCAAAGTGACGCCTCCTTCAGTTGTCACTTTCTCAGACAGTGAATTTGTTTAAGCAGAAACGTAAACTGTGCATGCTCTCACTTGACCTCAAGGTTAAACAGTGACAATTTATGACTCTGGAAATTGCCTTGTAATCTCCTCACATTTTGTATTTCCACACAGCTGTTTTTTTCTTTTTAAACCCCCCCAGTGGTTTTTATGTGGAGAAGATTCAAGATTCTATGATTAAACTCCTTTCCAATCAATTTGGTTTTATTTTAATGAAGTGTTTCACTTGTTCTCTCGGCTCAGGTTTTGTGTTCACACCAGTGTGCAGTTTGAGTAGAGAAATCTCTTCACACTTGTGTGTATTTTCAATTTGTGCATTAATATGTAAAGTCCAGCTCTGGGAGATCGCGAAAGGGCAAATTAATCACAAGATGCAGATGAGCTGCAAATCAGTTCGCTGCTTGGTGACTGTCGGATGAAGAATGCTATTTGATTTGCGCATTAGAGATATCCTGCCCGTGATAAATATTTTTGATGGCTGTGCTTTCCTTATGATGAAAATTATGTTAAATCCATTTAAAGTTTGCTGACTCATGCACTTTGCTTGCCTGGAAAAAGATCCCACTCCTCTCTTTTGTTGGCAGGCTGAGTGCTCTGTTAAATGATACTGTACTGGCTGCAAAGTGCCTCCTTGTTCCTGAAATTCTTCTGTTGAGGGAAGCAATGAGATGCTTACTGGATACCTTGGTATTTATTCAGTTTGCCTCCATTATAGTTAATGAACTGCAAAGCTGATGAATAACCTGCCGTTCAGCCTTAAGTGTTGTCTGGTGATGGCACATTAGTTTTAGACTCTCCATTTGTCCTCACATAATTTATTTTTGCATTATTCAAAGGTGATCAGCCCTGACATTTACTGTCAATTTGTTTTTTGAAAAGGAAAGAAACTGAAGAAAAATCAGGCTTTGGCAGCTCACTAATGGCTTTTTTCCCTCCTGTTCTCTCTCCTCCAGCGATGTGCTCGCCCTCCCCATCTTCAAGCAGGAGGAGTCCAACCTGCCTCCAGACACCGAGAACAAGATCCTCCCCTTTCAGTATGTTCTGTGCGCTGCTACCTCGCCGGCCGTTAAACTGCACGACGAAACACTCACCTACCTCAACCAAGGTCAGCCGCAGTGTGCTTTTCAGCTCTGTCAAAGAGTACAAAATCAGAAGCCTCTGGACACAAACTCAGCTCCTTTTGGCCTGTTTATTCCAGATATTTTATGACCTGTTGAGCTTCAGAGACAAATGTGCTGATAGTGGAAAGTTTGGAATCGGGGGAGGGGGAATTGAAATATATTGCAATATGTCTGTCTTTTTATATACTGGCCCAAAGATACCAATATATTCTTTTCTGGCAGTCCAGCCTGTTTGTGTCTGTTTTGCATTAACAGAAACCAGACATATTTAAGGGTATCTTTCTCTTTTGCACAGCACAGGTATTGTAATGCATCTTGCAGTATATGCGGTATTATAGGAGCAAGATACTGTATCATGATGAGTGTCATTTTATGAGTTATGAAAATGAATGACCAAACAAAGATGTAGAACTTGTGCATTATTTTGATTACCATGACTAAAAAACAGTGTTGAGGAAATAAAATGTTTTCCATCACTGTTGTGACTTGTCATTGCAGGCCAGTCCTATGAAATTAGAATGCTTGACAATCGGAAAATTGGGGAACTTCCGGAAATCACTGGTAAAATGGTGAAGGTAAGACTCTGCCAGGACCAACCAGTTTTGTATTTAATAGCATCAGAATCTGCCCTGAATTTTTTTTCTTTAAATGTATTTCTCTGAATTTCAGAGCATCATCCGCGTGGTGTTTCATGACCGACGGCTCCAGTACACAGAGCACCAGCAGCTGGAAGGCTGGCGCTGGAACAGGCCTGGGGACCGCATCCTCGACCTGGGTGAGCACTGAAAGAAAAATGTCTTTCCTGCTCCAGAAGGTCCTAGGTCTTATATTGGATTTGTGTGTGTGGACCGGATGTTGCTGTGCAGCCTTGTATGTATATTAACCATCCAGAAGTGTTCACATAAATTCAGTTGAGGACATTAATTGTAAGTACGAGGTTTAGATGACAGTGGAGACATTATGGACATAATGGTGTGCATTAAGAACTCTTTTGATAACAGCCTGTTTTGCGTTGATCCATTGCAGATATCCCCATGTCCGTCGGCATAATCGACCCCAGGGCTAACCCTACTCAGCTTAACACTGTGGAGTTCCTTTGGGACCCCTCAAAAAGAACCTCAGTTTTTATCCAGGTAGCATGAAAGACATCACTGTTGTTTTCTTGAAATGCTTTCATTCATTAAACGAAACGGCAGTCATCGGAGGCAGTTTTTAAGTACTTTGGCATCATAAAGCTAAGCTTGTTAACATTTAGTGTACTCATCTATTCTGTTTGGCAAAATGGCAAGTAAACCGAGTGTCATTCTGCAGACAGTAATTACTAATACAACACTCTTGCCAAGATCTGCGTATTTATTGATTTCACTGACCCGAGTTTTATGTTATGTCATCATTCCTGAATAGATTTAAGTTTTGTGTTCTTTTCCTTTTTAGGTACACTGCATCAGCACAGAATTCACAATGCGCAAGCACGGAGGGGAGAAGGGTGTGCCTTTCCGCATCCAGATCGACACGTTTAAAGAGAACGAGAACGAAGAGTACACAGAACACCTCCACTCCGCCTCCTGCCAGGTCAAAGTCTTCAAGGTGAGGAGACGAGGAGGAGGAACGTGAATGTGCCGCAGTCCGAGCGGCTGTTATTTATGACGACCGTTTAAGTGACTCCCACATGACCTGTTTCAGCCTAAAGGGGCAGACAGGAAGCAGAAAACGGACAGGGAGAAGATGGAGAAGAGGGCACCGCAGGAAAAGGAAAAGTACCAGCCCTCCTATGAAACCACAATCCTGACAGAGGTTAGCACACTACTAACTCATCACTGAGGTGAACGGTTGGATAGA
>JAOXYL010000050.1:19276919-19293171 GCA_028564955.1 Terapon puta | reverse complement strand
CCAGGAGACGTCCAATTTCAGCAGCGCAGAGCAAGACGTGGGTGTTTACCAGACTGGGGGTGTGTAACGAGAGATGCTGTCAAGTTGGATTATGGGAAGTGTAGGTGGCAGTTTTCAGACTAAATGTCAGGGTGTGTGTGTTTTTTGCATTAAAATGGTATTAAAATTAGTCTCTTCAAGCTTTATAGTTGTTGCAGTATTAAACTGGAGTCCTCCTCTAGACCCAGTAAACATTTGTTTTATCTCAACAAACGATAGGCAGGTGTCCACATGTGCAGTACATTTAAAGTGCTTCAGTGGTGCGAGTTGGAGCAAATACCTTCCAAAGATGCAGGCTCTCTTATTTTCTTTTAACACAAAATATTCTGCTTTATTTTGTTATATCATAATTGTTGAAAATAAGGTAACCAGAAAACAGAAACTATTCATATGAAGAGACTTTTTGCACAGACCAAGGAGAGCGGAGATGGTCCTTCATCTCTGGAGGTTTTAGAAATGCTCTTTCGACTTGATCATACTCATAGATTTAAAAAAGTGGCATACAGCAGAAAGCACAAGAGGAAGTCGGGCCGAAGTGTGAGGCACTGCGCTATATTTTTCTTGTGACGTGCCTTCATAAGACAGATTCACATTCAGATTCAGACGTTATTCTAAATAAAGTTGTTTTTAACGGCTTGAGGCACTTCTCCTTTCTCTCGGTGCAGAGTTCGGAGAGCCCGTATGCCAACAGAGCAGCCAGGCCTCCAGATATTATGTCTTTGGTATTCAATTGCATATTCTCACGTACGCCAGACAAGCGCATGGGTCAGCTACCATGACGATCTCTCCCATCTGAAGCATGAGGAGATTTCTTTAACGCCCAGTATGGACAGTAGGAACGATGACAGCACGAAACGAATATATGTGCATGTGTGTACTCTTCCAAGGCATGTCACATTTTTTTAGTTTCACTTCACTTTACTCTAGTACTGTAACATATTAGCCCTTAGAGACAGACGTGTTAGAAAAAGCACACCAGCATGTGCGAGTGAGTTCATCCTGTCATCGTATGAAGCAACAACATCTTTTTCAAAGTTTGTTTGTTCATTTCTCTCTGTTGCTATAAAACCAGGCTCTTCTAACATTTACATTACGGTGTGAGAGTATCATAACTTTGAGAACAAACGAAGGCGACCGAGTGTGATTGAACGGAAGCTGCCAATAAGAAAAGCATATAACTTTTGGCATGCTTTACAACTTATCAGCAAAGCAGTAATGTCAATTATACGCAATTTGTAGTTAATGGGCTAAAAAAATGCAAGACCAGTGATATGGTCCTTGAAATCACTTTTTATTTTTTTCTGTCTCGATTCTCACCAGCAGCCTCGATTTTCACAAGATCCATGTAATTATTTCCGAGCCCAGATGATCTTTTTTTTTTTCTCACCGCTCGCTTCTCACAGACACATCCAGCGTTTTCTCAGATCCTCCCATCATACCAGCGCTTCGTGTTTTCCCCCCGCTCGGCCTTCCACCCAGGCGGAGGTCATTATCGTTCACATCGCGCGGGGTATTACAAGACAACAAGGTACCTCTTCCAAGAGTAACCTAACTCCTCGGTGCCTGCGGTTCGTCCAGATCCTGATGAGCCGAGGTGGGTCCGTCCAAAAAGAGCGGACGCGCCCATGACAGCGGCTCCTCGGGGAGTCCACCCCTCCTCGTTACCAGTGGAAACCAACGTATGAAAACACACACAAGTTTACTCAAATGTTCCGGGTTGTCCGTGTCCCCTGGTAGCAGGGGCGGGACAGCGATGGTGGAGGGGGGGTCAGCTGTGGATTTATACATTATATATCCTGTATGTGCATATGTGTGTGAGTCAAAGCGAGTGAGACAGATGGAGGGATTGGTTGGTTGGGTGGAGGGGTGGGGGGTGGTGGAGGGTCGTGTCGTAAAAAGAGAAATTTCTGCCTTAACAGCTCCCGTACCTAGGCAGAACGCACGCAGAGGCCCGATCCAAAATCGCTAATAAAAACCAGACGCACGGCCTCATGAGGAGCGAGGCCCAGCTCCAGAGGGAACCACTGGAGGAGGCGGACGGAGGAGAGGAGGTGGGGAGGGTAAATCAAGTAGGCAAAAAGAAAGAAAGAACGAAAAATTAACTGAGTTGATAAGAAACTTTTAACCGTTATTTGCCCTCGGAGGCCGCCCGAGACGGGAGCGTTCACTCCTCCCCCCCGTTTGTATCTGAAATTTCCCCATCCACTCGAAGGATGAGTACTTCTGACCGATAAGAGGGTAGCCAGCATAGCACTTAACTGAGATAATTCTTTAAAACTAAGCCCGCTGTATATGTGAGAAAATACTCCTCTGCTCGACGGCGTATTGATTTGACGCAGCGGATAAAGGAGCTAACTGCAAACACATGCACGCACGCCGATAACCACCCGGCTTCGACTTCAAACTCGCTGACAGCGCGGTGAAAAGGAGCCAGCCTCGTGTGAGAAGATAAACATGGACGGGAAAAAAAAAAAAAAAGTGAAAAGTTGAATATGGCGTAATGGTGTTTTTTTCCCTATTACGTTCATAGTGGGAACAGAGGGGGATGAAGTGGAGCACTTGGGTAATTTGGGACACTGGGGCTTCAGATCAAATGATTCATCATCATCATTTTGTGAATCAGATGCTTTCTCAAGACCACCAGACCTTTTTAAACTCTCCTCTCCTCTCGTCTCCTCTCAGTTTTATATCAAACTTCGCCTTTCGAGTCACATTTTCTCCCACCCTCCTTGCCTGGAGAAGCTCCATGCCGATCATGTGTGAGACATCCGGCGGGTTAGAACAGAGGCTCCACTTGAGTCTTTTTCTGCCCGCCTGTGCTGTGCGTCAGGTCATAAGCAGGGACAGTGAGTTCTGGTGAGGCGGGAAGGCACTGATAAATGCTGCTGAGAATTACACTGCCTTATTTAGAATCGCAGTTGGAAGAGGGTTTGAGTCACAAGGCAGAGAGAGAGAGAGAGAGAGCGCAGTCTCTCCGAAGGGAATTCATTTGGGAGAGTGAATCAACATTTTACAAACATTAGGTGTTGGTGTTTATGCTCAGACGTCTTTATATGACATAGGTTTTTTACCATGAATGGGCAATTCCTCTTCGGACTGAGGCATTTAGTCTCCAGGTGGTGGAGATGAGTCAGCTTTTAGAACAGTGCTGTCACTTCCTGGATGAGTCATAAAACCTGGAAACACAATGGTAATATTTGATCTCACTTTTATCTTTAAAAGCTCGTGATGGGGGGATGTTTTGAATAAAAACATGGAGAGGAAGGATGCAGACTTAGAGCTGACTCAGCTGTCAGCTATCAATTATTATTTTCATTGTGTCAATTAAACTTTGGCATGCACATGAAAATCGGGGTCTCTATTAGTATAAAAATCATTTCAATTCTTTATATATTTATTGTAGACATAAGATATTAATTTGAGTCATAGAAAATAATCATATAATTAAGTATATAATAATTTGAGTTTTGAATATACTCAGCACAAGAGAAACTTTACTGGATGATATTTTGATTTTATCACTGTGGAAATGACATGACAGTGTAAAAGAGGTCTCTGATAGTAATAAACCTGCAAGAAATTATCATATGACTCTGCTGTTCCACTCTGCCTTATTGAGCTTTACATTGAGTTTCAGCTCGTTGCATCGCTGAATCATAACTTTAGTCTTTTAATTCCCAATTTGCTGCTCTCACAGTGTCATTGAAGGCCCTTAAAAGCTGTAAAAACTCACTGAACACTACCCGCTGAGCTTGATAGGGACCAAGAACAGAGCTGAAAGAGAGTCAATATTGTGCTCAAATCCATCCGAGTGGCCAGAAATATGACTCCAAATGAACACTACTGTCTAAATAAGCAACTATTTGCTTACAAGTTCGTCATATCAGCTTGAGTCAGGCCCAGATGTGTGTAAATTGGAAACGGGAAATGTCATGCGTATGTTTCAGAGGTATACTCATTAGTTTTCCTCTTAAGAGCCTTGATGTTTTCCAGTCTTTCTTGTTTGGTTGTATATTTGTGATACAAACCTTCCGTATCCTGCGGTACTTTTATAGGAAGTCAGCTTCTGCCAAGATAATGTTTTCCTGTTGTTCCCCACCTGGGTGTTCCACTATTGAAAATGAGTTTTTGGTGAATTTAGAGGTGAAGCCCTGTTGTTATAAATGTGTATTTTGTCATTTTCCCCACGGGGAGGACACCGCTGCCACTCCAGCGTGTAGGTGGTCCTCCGCTAAGCTGTGCTATATTACATTACCACTTATGCCTGTTATGTGTGGTCAGGGAAACGCTCTTTGTCAATGCATTTGATGTAATTGCAGCAGCGTTACGTAAATGCCAGATCAAAGTGAAGCGGGCGATATTGCCGTGTTTTTCCAGTGACAGAAATAATGCGGCACCTCGGACAGAGCAGTTGCATGCGGCGACGTCAAACACAGTCGCCACAACCGCGTGTGACGCTAAATAAGCTGTTAAACGAGCCTCTTTCCTCTTTGAAGAGCTGGCGAATCGTCAAAACGTCCAACATTCCTCAAGACAAACGCAGGAAGACGGGGATTGTTTGACCTCGGGACTTGGCTGTGGCAACATGGCGCTCTTCCTAATAATGCGTTCCCTCAATAAAAAAAAAAAAGTGCCAATCAATGTGATATCTCCAAATAAACTTACCTTTACTGAGCAAAATAAAAGCCAATATGGAAAAGCTATTTTTAGTGCGGAGCAGGCTGTTTGAATTATGGATTTCTTACAGACAGGAGAGTAGTTGTACAAGCTGTGGCGGATTCAGTATTAACCGCTGTCCCAAAAGCAAAGAGGCCTGCTAAAAAGATTTTCCATGGAGATGTCCCACAGCCCGATGCAGCGGTAATAAAAATACCCCGGATGTTTTTCAGGCGATTGGTTATTTTTTGAATTTCCGCGATGATTTTAGACTCCGTGTTCACGCCAGACGAGTTATCTCCTGCCTACAACATCTGATTATATATTTAAAAGCTCATATCACCGAGCAAATAAATTCAGAGAACAGGTGGAGATTCGATAACAATACCGCTGACCTTGCACCCTTTCATTAGGGAAGACGCTTCGCTCCCCCTCCGCGCTGTTTGCTTGAGCGCATGCTTTGGTTTGTTTGGGATGTAACCCTATCCAGGCGGAGGACACGCTACGTGCCAAGTCTCTCTCCAGCGCTTCCATCCATCGTGACCCCGGCCAAAAAGCAGATAGCGCCGTGCCACTCATTTCCCAGGACCCCTTCCTCCTGTGCGTGGCTGGGGGAGCGTATGAGCTATTACCAAACAGCCTTCGCCAGACCTCCACGGGGTATGACCTCGCGATGACTCGCACATTAGCGAGATGACAGAAAACCCTCCGCGTGTCGCTCGCACACCGGCCGATAGCGCTAATGCACCGATCATAAACCCCTCGCGGCTTCTATATAAGGCCGCCGCGAGTGTGCGTGACACCTCGGTGGTCTGGACAGCATTAACATCAACATTGACTTATAAGGAGGAGCGGGGCAGATTAAATGGAGTCGAAGGGGGGATGTGGGGGGTAGGTGTAACATTTTAACGGGCATTGTGACTCACCGTCCCAAACATTGTTTTTACTGTTTACAGAAGGTGACACAGCTGAAGTATGGCGCTTTCTTTGGAGGCCTCCGCACAGCTCGGGACTGTGTTGTGCATCAGCCTCGGTCTCAGTCACGGTCTGGACCGGATGCGGCGCACAATACTTCAGGAAGCAGTCAGATGAGAGATTAAGATTAAAAATAATGGTGAATTTGTGTACGACACTCATGGTCCCCAGAGGATGACTCATAATGACTCTCATTTTTTCTATCTTATGAAACACATCAACAACCATTGGATGCAACCTTCCTGTTGATCCTCAGATTTTTCCTCTAGTACCACCAATATCTTGATGTCTGCAACCACAGAGACTTCCTCAAAATCTTATACAGAGATGAATAGTTCTTAGATGATGAGTCCCAATGACCTCGGTGACCCCTTGACCATTTATTTGGCACTGCTACAAGGTTGTGATTTGTCTCAAAGTGCAAAGTCTTTCATTGTTAAATGAATCAAAAAGAAAACAGGAGAGGAATAACAGCATTTGGCACGCTGTGTGGAATAATCCTGCACTGCTGTGAAAAAACTGTGAAAAAAAAAACCCAGTGATGAATGTGGGCTTCCACTACAGGAAGGAAGAGACAGCTTGAGCACATTAAACAGAAACGTGCAGGAAACTATAGTAAAGTGTTACACCCATAATGTCGGATAGATGATACATGATGATAATAAGTGTTTGCTTCTGCAATCAGCCGTTACTTTTGCTCCGCCGGTCTCTTCTGGAAACGCGTCCTTCAGCGGAGGAAGTTCGAGTCTCCATTCTGCTGATGAAGTGCTGAAAGTCACCGCGAGGGTGTTGTGACTGCCGGTGCCATCAACCGCTCATTATCGGGACATTTCTCAAGTCACAACACAGATTGGGGCGGCCAAAGTGCCTTTTCAAGGGTGTTGTGCCCTCTTCAAACATGCATCTATTACAAGTTCATCCATGCTTAAAACGGCAGCGGTGGACTTTCTGACATGCTGTTTTTGCAACAATAACAAGAGGCTGTAAAAATAAAAAAATATTTATGTTTTTGTCTATGAATATAAGAAGAAGCCTCTATACTTATCTATCTTCACTTTAAGTGCGGTTTGTTTTTGTCATGGGAAGCCGGGTGCGACTGTTTCCATATGCATTGTGTCAGACATGTTTGACCATGGGAGTGGGTGTGGGAAAGCAACAGCAGCAAATTGGAGGGAATGTGTGAATCGTTATGTGTGTGTGTGTGTGTGTGTTTGCGTGTGAAACAATACCCCGAGGCTCTCCAGTGATCACACTGATTCACTGCCCTCTCCCGCTGTACCCCCAGATACACGCATTTTACAGCCGCATTCCTTCACTCCGAGGCCCGGCGGTGGCCCCGCAGCACGCCCGCCCCAATAGCAAAACACAGGAGGGGGGTCAGGGGGCACGCCATTACTCTGAGAGACAAATAGGCCATCCAAATAAAACACGACACCCTGAATGCGACTGGCTGCGCACACACGTCTTGTTCAATGTCATCTTTCAGCTCGGGCATTCCTGTTCACAAGTTTTCACCGCGAAAGATTCCTGACCCGCTTTTGGATTCGTACCCACTGCGGTTTATTTGTTTTTCTCCCATTATGATGACCTGCGCATATCGCCCGCTGCGATCCAGCTCACGGTGTTACCAGTTTCACGTTTCACTGCTGATTTTTGTATCTAAGGGGATTTTCTTATAAGCCCACCGTGCCCCATTTTTTTTTTTGTCACGAGAGCACTCGCATCCTCCGCCTGAACGCTCAAAACCAGTGACCTCCTGTTGGAAGATGTCAAGTGTTTAATGCCGCCTCTTTAAAAAAAAGTTGTGTTGTTCAGTAAACAAGTTCAGTGAGACTAAACACACAATAAGCACAGCGCTGGCTGTAAATACAGGAGGGGCAGAGTTGTTGTTTGGGGATACTTGTGTGTGTTATATAGAGTAGAATGAGGCTTCTGGTAGTGGTGTTGTCCCCCCAAAACCCCCCCCTCCACCCACCCTCACCCCAGCAGCTTCCATACTTTACTGCTCTGCTCCCTTGGACTGATTAACAGATGTACATAAAAACACAACCGCTCATTTTCGGGCGTTTTGTGGCTGTTTTAACAAGGCAACTAAACAATGGACACTGTTTGGATGATCTGGCTCCCCACACACGTTGTCTCAATTTGTCTGGATTGACAGTAAAAGCCAGCGAGGGGAAGCCATAACGCGGAAAGGGCGGACGAAGTTTGCCTTGTAAGGAGCCTCCGGGATGATTTCTCCTTCTAAAACAATCATATGATTCACTCAGCCACTAACGTTGCTAAGAGCTTGTGTTGCAAACAATGGACGGTCCACTCAGCGGCACGGGCCAAGACAGGACTTCCACCCCTTCATGACAAATCTGTCATCCTACGTAAAGGTCTCAGACCGGCCGGAGCAATCAGCAACACCTCGCCGCCCTTCCTCTTTGCACATGGGGAATGTTACAGGGCTGTTTTGAAGGCAAGGAGAACTGGGGTGAATGCATAGTGTGTGTGTGTGTACATGCGAGTGTAACGGAGACGCAAAGAGAGAGCCCTCGCTGAAACAGGAAGCCCAGGCAGGTTTTTACATTGGAGGAATTTCCTGCCTGTAAGATGTGTATCACTGTGTTTCTGTAGCTAAGGAGGGAAGGAGAAAGGGGAAGAAGAAGGAGGAGGAGGAGGAGGAGGAAGGAAAGTTCAAGGTTTTCAGGCTTAGCGTTGAGATCAGGAGCAGGTTCGGGTCTAAGCCACAGTAGCCCATTCTTCTCTTCTCCGAGACTTATATGATTAAGAGCTGACTGACTAACGGTTTTCCACCATTTCCCTCGATTTCCTCGCTCGACAGGAGTTTTTATCCACCGCTAAATGATTCACAAATCCGACACATCCGAAAGGAACTGACAAGCGGCTTACAGGAACAAACAGAAGTTAACCCCCCCCCACACACACACACACACAATTGTTGTGACTGCGTGTGCACAAACTATCAAGTCCCCTGTTGTGGCTTTTATTTGCCGTCAGTTCCCGAGTGGTAAAATGATGTTTATTCTGCGACTTAAGATGCTAACAGTTGCCTAATGGCGGCCATCAGGGTGTCTCCCCGCCCTGCCCCCACGGAGCCCATCAGTGTCAGCTCCCTGTGGGCCACAAAGAGAAATGAGATGTGGGTGGAGTGGATGCTGCTGCCTCAGGGGGGGATAGGGGTCTTTTGAAAGCGGCAGATAGATGCTGCGATTGTTTGCAGAATTAGAGTCGGAGGCCACCTTGATTTGAAAGTTTTGAAGGAAAAGTTTGAGATTTTGGGAGAGAGACACAGATTCACTTTTGATCGATGCGGCTGTCTCCACGGGACGCACAGTGACCTACATTTTACTTCTGCTACACATGCACAGATGCAAACTGAAGCATTTTTAGGCCTCAGTTTTATTTCCCTCTGTTTTGTGCATGTTTATATGTTTTTCATGTGAGACCTTGTGTCTCATTTGTTTATGTAGGACACATGGAGGCATCAGTATTAAGTATTATCAGTGTCATACTGTAGCTGTCAAAAACATCCAGCCAGACTCTGTCCGAAGATTGCAAAATCCACTTTCCAGCACCTCCAATGCTCTCTAATAAATTATTATTTTGTTTTTTTACATTTAGATTTTGTTTTTTTCCCAAGATTTTGAACTTTGAACAAATTTAAGACTTGGAGTTAAAGGAGTGTTTTACTTTCTTGCAGAGGGAACGATGAGAAGATCAATAGCACACTCTTATAGCTGACTGTTAACCATTAAGCCGCTCCGTAGTTATTGAAAAGACAGATGCAGAGCTATTCCTTCAAACTGTTGACAATAAGATGAGAAGCAGATAAACAGCTGAGAAATGAGAAGCAGTTGCATGAGTTCACACCTTCATATCGTGGAGGTTGTGGTCACAGTGTGAAGATAATGGCACTAAGTGGCCTTCTGGTTGCGCTATTAATAAATTGTTGCCCTATATCGGAAAACATGTGCTCCGTTGCGAGGAAGGAAAAGGGGTCAGTGTGAAGTGTGTGCATGCTCCTTCATATATATGACTCGCCTTGCAGGAGTGCCAGTGTGTCAGGTCTGCCTTTAAAATAGCCGGCCAGCTGTGTAAAGTCATGTGAAATGTTGCTCCGAGTGTTGCTCTGCACTTCAGAGGATCTGTTGCCATAGCGGCCAAGTGGTGATGTCAAAGCAGAGGCATTGGAATAAAACCACACCCCCTTTTTTCAACGGAAATCACGGTTGGAGCGAGATGGAAAATACTGTTCAGTCAGCCAGCCCCCAATTACGCATCACCGAGAGCAGAACAGGCTTCACAGAAGAAATATGTTCTGGGGAAGTGTGAGCCTGTAGGTTATGTTGCCACTGGACAAAGAAAGGAGCAATGAACTCGTGGAAAATTCTGATCCTTTATGGGCGGACAGCAAACATAAGATACGAGCAGCCCAATCAGACAGACCCCCAGAGAGGACAATGACTAAGAGCTGATGTCAGTATCTGTTTCCAACGTATTCGCTCGCCTCCCTCTGACCAAACTCACACACTTGGAGGCCGCGGTGACCTCCAGGGGCTTCAGACTTTTTCAGGGTGTCCAGAAAAATCAAAGTGGTTTTAACTCACCAGCGTCCTCTCGTTTCCAGAGTCCGCATTCGACAGGACCAAAACCCCAGACTTCAGAGGGAAAGTCTGGACTCCTAAATGATTCTGATGGCGCACATATAATCTGTCTTTCTGTCAACCACGCCTTGAACTCTGGCCCTCCCTTCATCTGCGATCTCATCCCGTGGACCTAAAAACAGAGCGAGAGAATGAGACCCCCTCCAGGATTAGGGCTTTGAACCATCAAGTGCCCCCAACAGCTGTGATCTGCTCCCCTTACACCACCACCACCACCACCACCAACTACAACCCCCTCCCTTCCCTTTAAGACACTCTGGATTACTCCCATCAGTCTACCGTTAGACTGGTTATAAATACGAGCAGCACTTGACGGAAGAGTTCATGTTGCTGCTGCCGCACAGCCAAATTTGGCCCCCGCGTCCAATCCCTGCCGGCTTCCAGTGAATCAGCTAAACCAACAGTCACTAATTCCAGCCGGCCAGGGTAGGTTTATTAAAGGTCCCATTTCAGTGAGTAGTTGCCTTTCGCAGCCTAACCACTTTCCTCGGTCTCGTGTGACTCAGAGGCAGAGGAATACACAACCTTCCCACACCCCCCACACCTCCCCCCCAAACTTCTCCACACCCCCGAAGAAGAGCAGCAGAGGACGTCGTGCGCCCGAATTCGGATCAACGCTGTAATTAGGTGGAAGTACATATGGATCACACATTGAGACGCGAGGGTGTGTGAAAGAAAAAAAAAGGTGTAATTAGCGCAGAGTTGTACAAATAAGCCTCAGCTCATAAGCCTTATGATTAGAGTGGGAAGTTTATGTCGCCTCAAAGAAGAAGAAGCAACCAGAGCTTTCGAGTAAACATCACAACAAACACACTCTGCTGAAAGTGAAAGCATGAAAATATACTTTGAGTACTAAAAGCACTCCATTTGCAGAATCATATGTTATATCACTGGATTATAATTTGTTATTATGTACTTTGCTTTACTGTTGCAGCTGGTAAGGACGGAGCTTTTTTCCACTTTTTTATATACTGCTGTGTAGTTGAATCTATAATATCCCATCATAATTTGTTAATTAATTCATATTTTTGTATCAATGATAAGAATCTGGAACTAAATCCGTCATTACAGCTGTCAGACAAATGGAAACACACAAGTTAAGTAGCAGTACCTCAAAATTATACTTAAGTACAGTACTTAAATACCTAAATTAAATGAGTTTTTGTGGAATCATTAATGAGGAAGAAAATATCAAACCAATGAATGCATATTATTATTGTTGTTGTTATTTAAAGGCAGAAAAATTGCGGTTAAGGCTATTAGAGGAGAAAAAAAGTACTTTCTTAACAGTATGAATTCCTGACTTATCAGTGAAAACCTCAAGAGATAAAGATCCATGTTACGGAGAAGCAGGAGCACCTAAACAGCTGGTTGGAAATGTGAAGATTCATTGAACTTCCCATCAGTTTTCAGAGTCCTGTTCTCTGATGGAAACCTCAAAGGCTCAAGATAACTGTCAGATAAAAGTTTTTTTGGACCCATTGTTCTTTTGGTTGGATAATAGAGTCACAGATAAGAAAAAAAAAGTGACCACATGTTTACCACTGAACAACACACACTCAGAGACAGCTTCAGCCTTCATCCAAGGTTACTTTTTTTTATTATTATTATTATAAAGGGAATCACTGGCTCCTCCTCTTGCAAACTTTTTTCACGGCTGTGGGAACTCCCTTGCTTGCATCGTGATGAGGAGGTGAGCAGAGGAGGCGTGGGCCCAGGACAGAGGCAGAGACAGAGAGGAGGAGGAGGAGGAGGCAGAGAGAGAGAGAGAGAGAGAGAGAGAGGGGACGCAGAGAGGAGCTGACGGAGCATTAATGAGATCCTGGCCTGGTTAGAGTTACAGGGATGCAGTTTTAGCCACAATCCACCGCTGTGTTCAGGCTTCATCCGCGGACTAGAAAGGGGGAAAAAAAGCAAAAACAAACTTGGACAACACCTTTCTCCCTCGTTTCAGACAAACTTTAGTGGATTAATTTATTCTCAGACATGGGCTCGGAGCGGTTCCGCGTAAAGACGCCGGGGACTGTGGACCCTCTCTCCCGCTCCCTCCTTTGTATCATCGGGTTATTTCTCACTCTCTCTCCGCCCGGCTGCGAGGCGTTCAACTTGGACGTGGACAACCCAACTGTTTACAGCGGACCCGAGGGGAGCTACTTCGGATACGCTGTTGAATTTTATTTGGCCGGTTCCTCCAGGTGAGTTCCTCTGACGCAGAAATGAATTATTGTCTTTATGCCAAGATTAGGAATAGAAAATGGGCTTTTGAGCAACAATATCTAGTAAAAAGTCTGTTTTTTGTTTTATCTGGACGCACAAAAATGTTGCGCGCAAACTTTCCATCGCACTATTTCGCCTGTTTTTTGTGCCAAACTTCAGAACATTTACAACTGCCCCGCTGGAGTTACAGGGCACGTTTCCAAAAGGAAATACGGGCTTTATTTGCGGGATGCCGCTTTTGCTCTGACCACTAAATCAGAGTTTTTGCCTCCATACTGTGTGTACATACTGTCTCGGGACGCACGCTTTACGCACGGCGCTCACGCCCTCACTGTGCGCACAGCTCGCTGTAATTGAATATATACAGGAAATTACATTTGTGTCCTAAATGAATCTTACATTAAATCCCGAATCATGGCAATATAAAGGAGTGTCTGTTTCATCAAACACAAACAAAGAGCAGAACCTTATGGAATCTCCCTCTAATCTTATTGCCCCACAAAATGACATTTAATGTTGACCCTTTAATCTGCTCCCACCTCTAAAGCCTGTTAACCCAACATTTAGCAATCACATCTTGCTGGGCTGAAATGCTGCTGCTGACTGGGGGAAGCTGCCGGGCCCCATGGGGACGTGATCTCTGTGACACCCAGCATGCTGAGAGTGTCTCGGCATTCGTCCTGGATTTTTGGCATCCCTCATTTTGAGGGACTTAAACTCACGCACACATGCCTGTGGTCAGGTCCAATTCTTCAGCGGTATGAGGAGAAAATAATAGTGTGGGACACCCTGACTGTCCCCAGAACATGTGGTCTTTCTTAATCTACAGGGAAGAAGTGAAAAAGGCAGGCATGGGTTAATGTAGCTGCTGACAGATCTGCATTTGTTTTCCTGCCCATTCTGTACATTTTGGTAAACCCTGGACCCAACCCTGTAATTGTAATAATCATTAACAAAAGGTTATGCAGCCGCAGTCAAGGTTTTCACTCAGACGTAATCAGACTTCCTGGCTGAGCCTGTGTCTGCCGAGCACCAGCGCTGTCTCGGCCCACCGTTCAACCAGCCAGCACGCTGGGATTTAAGAAAGGGCTTTGTGCTGAGTGGGCCGCCAGCAGCAGCTCCAGTTTCCCTGTTTCTCCTCCCCACTTCCCTGGACGGCAGACACTCAGACATTGGGAGATTTCCCCCCTCTTCCCTTGGCCCTCGCTGACTCTTTAAAAGCCCGCTGCCATTGGTCTTCATTTCTCTGCCTGGGAAGCCGGGGCTTCAAGAGAGCAGTATGATTTAGGACGTGAGGCTCGAATGCATGGACCCCTCTTCTCTCTCCCACATCCCCCTCCTTATTTCCTCCTATGCTGATGTCATCCTGCAGGGCTTTTTAATTCACCCATCCCAGAGACCTCCCCCCCCCTGTCTAGCTTCGCTCCCCCCATCATCTCTCCACGTCCCATTAAGTGTGAGACGGAGGAGACGTCACCTTACCGATGACTTAATCTGAACTTTTACACAGTCGAGACGCCGTTGCCTATGGAGGAGGAGGAGGAGAGGAGACAATAGCTCGTACGTGCAAAGCGGGAATAATGTTTAAGTGTAGCGTCCTACAACCCGGTGCCCTGTAATTTCCCCGTGGATGATATGTATTCAGAAGTCAAATGTCAAACAGTGCGAGAGAGAGAGAGCAGATTTAAGACGTTGAGTCATTGCTTTATCTTCAAACCACATGCTTCTGCCACTTTTCATTCGCAGTTTCTTAGAAGTCGGCGCATGAAAAACATATCAGCGGGGCCGCGAAATGAGTTTCTGTTATCTTTGGTTTTGGCCGTCACATCATCATCGCCCACACTTTGGAGACCCGGTTGAGTGGGGGAGTAGCTGGAATCTCGGGGTGAGGTCAGTCGAGGGCTGCGCAGGGAGTTGCTCCTTGTCAGGATGAGCCGCTGTCAGCCCGGCTCCGGCCTCATGACTGAAATTGTTGCCGCTTTTGAAAAAACATCCGTCGCTGCTTTGGACCACAGAGGCGCACAAGCAGAATGACACTGATGGCAGATGTAGATGCGGAGATAACTGCCCCCGTCTGCCTCGCAAACACAAAGCCTCACTTTCTCTCGCTTTGACGCTCGTCCCTGACAACCGGTTTATATATGCTGCGCTGTCCTGCCCTTCGGCCTGCTGCAGTAAAATTAAGTTTGGACACTGGCAGCCGGCCCACCATGGAAGAACGCCTGAGGACAGCGTCTGCAAACTGCGTGTGACGGCCCTTGTCAGATGCACACAGGAAGGGCAAGAGGATATATGGTCCCCTGTTGTGTGTCTGTTATTTCATGTTGGGTGAAGATGGACTCCCCACGCACGCCCTCCTCGACTCCATGGGAAAGGAAACTTCTGAGGGCTGACTCTCTCCTCGCACACTTAATAAGCAAACAGCAGTAACTGACTCCTCTTTCTGGCTTTCTCCGGTGCCAGGCGGGGACAGGGGAGTGCACCGTACTGAGATAGAAGGGGTCAAAGGTCAGGGGCTGTAAATAATAACAGACCCGTCCTGGAGTATATGAAAGGATGAAACTTGCTTCTGCTTCTTCTCCGGTCGAAAATGTTGAGCTTTTAAAGAAGCACACATTCTCAACACGTCGGTGGGCTTTTCTAATGGCGGCTGAGTGAGATTATAGTGTCATTAAAGAGCTATTCTCCATTATGGAGGACCCAGTGATGGAAATAATGATGTGTTCCAGTCCACGCATGTGTTTCGGCGATGTGACGGTGACGCGCATTAGCTCACGGATGCTTTGGCAATGACGAGCACGCGGCGAGGTCAGCCGGTCCATGTAGGTCACTCTCCTGGAGTTCACCCTCTCAAAAAGGGTTAGAGTTGAACTAATATTGACATTGGACTAAGGTCTCTTTTGGCCACTAAAGCGGCAATGTTTTCTCTGCCCACGCCGAAGCGCCTCTCCATATATGATCAGCCTTATTTCTGTTATTGTTTCCTCCGCTGTCCTCTTCTGCGGACCTGTTTCTAAATCAAACCAGCGAGCGTTTGAGCTGCAGGGGCGCAGCTTGTATATTTGGGCTGCCAAAGCTTTTCTTCATCCAGGTTCTCGTCATTGCGTGCAGACAATGGGGCCCTTTGTCTGAGGGTAAAAATTGTTTACTGTTTTCCATTGGAGGAGTTTTTTTTTCTGTGACTCATTTATTTCTTAATTTATTCGCCCACTGAAAAGCAGCGTTAATTTTCTGTTGTCAAACTTTATGCAACCTGCGGCAATCACACCAGTAGGCAGGGAACATTAGCGTCTGTTGCTGGAAAGGTCAGTCGGGATATACTCAGGCAGGCTACACTGCAGGCTGTCTCAAACATAAAATGCCTGTCTAGCTTTTACTGGTCTGTTGGTAAAAGGGGGCTTTGAATAATGAGCCTGTGTGCGTTTCACTGGAAAAAAGACGTCGGTGTGGATGATGACGATGTGTTTAAAGGGCCCGTGGACCCTGCTCTAACGTCTGCCTCAATGGGTTGGGAATGCCCCGAGGACGTCATGTCTACTTTTGGAAAGGAGTTAGCCGCCGGTCAGGGGCGTCCTGACTCATACCTTGCTAGATTTAATCTGTGGCTGCCAGCGGGCCTGGTTTCTTTTAACCCCTGGTTGCTAAATGACTCACATCCATCGTAACTTGATAAAGCTTCATCCTTCATAGCG
>JAOXYL010000050.1:19241361-19254391 GCA_028564955.1 Terapon puta | reverse complement strand
CTGGCAGGTGTTCATGACTTGTCTTTAAATCTTTTCAATTCATAAGGAAGGTTCTATGAGGAAGACATTTATTAATAGCTACTTATGTTTAAAACCGCATTTAAAAAAAAAACACTGTTGAACCAAAAGATGTTCCAGTTAACTGTCTATAACTTACCTGTAAATTTACCTAACTTACCTTTTTATGCATTAACCATTATTGAAAACAGTAAATGCAACTTTAAAAGACTTAAAAGGCTATCTTTTTAGACAGTGGACATCATATCTGTTTAATTTTAAATGTATATGTGTCATATTTCATTCACAGTGGTGTTAAGAAACAGGGTTACAGGTAACAATTATTTTATCTGACCAGCATTACAGATCTTAGTCGGGTCAAGTTTTCAAAGATTAAAGCAAAAATAATCCTCAGATTTGATAGTCTAGGACCAGCGTTTGTTTCTGAAACAGCAGATTAATCTTCTTTATGCCGACTGGTTAATTGATAAATCGTATAAGCCCCTCTGATAAAGTGTCGGCCCATACAGGCTGTATGTAAGTCAGCTGTTTAGCGAGACTAGACTGCTCTTTCATGAAGCTGTGGGAACGGCCTCCCTACCCCTCCAAGCTGCAGGACTTGACCGCATGATCCCACTGGGGAGGATATATGGGTCTGAAGCGTCTCTGGCACCGGTCCATGTACATGTCATTTCCACAAACCTTTGCGGCCCGGTGCCCTGGGGCATCAAGGAGGTCTACCAGGAGGAAATGGACTGATACGCTCCCTGTCTGTCTGAATACCCTCATTAAGTCTGTCTAAGACTTAGCCTAAAGGAACTAGACGGGCACTCTCTTCTCCTCCTGTGTTTGCCCTACTACTCGGTGTATTAAGTAAACTAATGCGCTCCCGCAGGAAACCCGCCGAAACCTCTCAGTCTGGTTGGTGGTCTCGCTCCGGCACTGGCTCTTAAACAGTGTGTGTGCATGTTCTAAAATGTTAAACATACCAAGCTGCATTATGGGGATCTAATTAAGATTGTGTATTCTACAGTCTTGAGAGAAATGAGCTGGTTTTTAGTGGTGGGGCAATAATGTGGAGAGTGGTGCATGCTGCATTTTTACAGTCTCATGACATTCCTTCAATCTAATTTGAAGCAGGCGTGGAATACAGATCATAACATTGGGCTCTTTGTTATATTTATTCGACCTGCAGCATTAACAGGGCTGTTTTTTGTCCTTCCCTCGGCTGTTATATCGGCTTTCGCTTTTTCCAGTGTGACTCTCACCTGCATTTAAGTCATGTGAGCCTGCTGGTCAAATCTGTGGGAACATTTTTATACTCACTTTTATTCACAAGGACGACTGAAACAAAACTTCTGTTGCATTTAATTAACATCAGTTTCTCTACTTTCTCTCTGTTTCCGTAGTCCTGCTCTAATGCCGACTGCTGGACGCTGCAGTGCAACGTGGGTCTGCTGGAGAAAGGGACAACCGCCATCCTCAAAGTGCGCTCTCGTGTCTGGGCCGAGACCTTCACCGAGGTTTGTTGGAGATGACCGCTGCCTCGCAAATTCGCCAGACATGTACTGTACACGAGCGCCTGTTCCCAGCAGATGACAAAGGCAGGACAGGAAAGGCTGTGCGCTATAGATTAGTCTTTTCCCACTGGTCCCTGTGTATTTTCTCATGTCAGGCTTTGGCAGGAAGTAAGAGGCCATTTTTCATTAAAGCATCAAAAAAAGAAAACAGAGAGTTTAAACCTCAAATGTGCAGCTGGCAGAGAAACGTGGCTGCAGTCGTCAGTCACATATTTGTTTGGGTTGACTAGGCATCAGCAATGGTTTTGGATCAGGTCTTAAGGCTGCCAATACGCACAGCCTCACATATTTGCCTCAGCAAATGCGACAACAGTTGCTCACTGAGAGTCTGCGTTACAGACTGCAGTTTCTCTGAGTTTACAGTTTTTTCAGTCTGCTTGCTATGTCTGAGCTGCACACAGACTATTTACCACCCCCTGCATGCTGGGACACATGGCGTATGTGTGAATGTATTGAAAATTCATTATCTGGTATCACAGCTTCTCATATGATAGGAATGCTGAAAGGGGTTTTTCTCAGGCAGAGTGGTGTGGTCTGTGTCGCCACCTAGTGTGTAGCTGCTAGATTGCATGCATTTTGAATCTGATTTAATGTGTCTCTTTACCTCCTTTAGAGGGCTTACAAGCAATATGTGCTGGAGTGCCTGGCCAGATACAGTGTGAAGAAGATGCCATACGCCATCCTACCCAAACACTCTCCCAGTGGGCACAAAAAGGTATTTGGGATTCATTTTTTGTAACATATAGGCGTCATTTTCATTCACTTTTTTGAGTTTTAGCTGACAAATTGTGCTTTTTACCCTCAGTTGGTGACCCCAGTGGTGTGGAACAAGCCTGATATTGAAAACTCAGTTCCTCTTTGGATCATCATCTTGGCTATTCTGGCTGGTTTACTGCTTCTGGCTTTACTCATCTATGTCCTCTATAAGGTCAGTGCTGCTCAAATATCAATTGAAACTTTTTTTGTTTTCTCTGTAAAGAAAAAATGATATAAGTGCAATTGAACCGTGCTTATTTTTCTGTTTTTTGCTTCACCAAAAATCTTTTTTTTTTGTAGTTCGGCTTCTTCAAACGCTCTCTACCGTACGGCACCGCCATGGAGAAAGCGCAACTCAAACCACAGGCTGCCTCGGAGGCCTAGATGACAACTAGATCTTGAAGAACCACAGTACCTGGCCATATGATTGCAACGGAGGAACGCGATGGAACATGTGGAGTGGATCAGACCGCAGTCGAAGAGTTAAGAGAGAGAGAGAGAGACCACTGGAACTCCACTGTGCTGCACTAGATGAAGACAAAAAAAATCCAAAGATCTCCAAACCAAATGAATGTTTTTTTTTGTTTCTTTTTTTAATTTATGTCTTGTTTGTCGGCAGGTTGGGATCATTACCAAATCGAACTTTTTTTTTCTCTATGACTCAAGGCTCACATGAGACTGAGCAACAAGAAAGTGACTGCAAAAGAATCGCAGGCTTCTGTCTGCCCGTTTAGTTTCCGTTTGTGGATCTTTGTGATGGAGAGTTCTCTGTTACCCCTTTTTATCTGCCTTATTTTGGTGCTAATGATCCGATGTGCTCACTGCCTCCACGTGTAGCGCGCGGCAGCCAGGAGCTGTGAATTACGCCGCCTTGCCGAGGCCTGAGAGTTTTCTCCTGTTGTCCTCCGAACACGTGGTTTTATTGAGAGAAGCAGGTTAGAAACATTAACGTGGCCACAGCAAAGGCGGCACGTCGAAATCTGTTTAAAAACGTAGCTTTAATCATGAAATTTCAAATTAGACGTAGTTTAAACCCTGACCTGTCCGAGGCGTTCGACCCCCCCCCCTTGATTCTTGCCCTAATGCATGCTGGGATAGGCTCCGGTGCCCTGAACAGGATAAGCGGGCACAGAGAATGCATGGACGGATGTTTCTCGGCTGCTCATGAAAATGATCTCTCTCTGCCTCAGGTTGGTGGACAGCGCCGGGTTGAGTTGTTTTTTTTTTTTTTTTGCACTCAAAGGAAATCTACTGATATAATTCCAAAGACACCTGAGACTGACTGACTGACCTTCCTTTGAGTTCTGCTTTTTTGACTCCTACTGATCACGTTTGTTTAAATCCTGTTTGTTCATGTCCGGAGATACCAATGCTGCCACCGTCATTGTTGCGTAGTCGACTGGGATGGGACTGGAACCACCACAAACCTGTGAAACCTCACATCAGGCTCGAAGCAGTGTGGTGCTTCTGTAAAATTAAAATAAAAACGAAAAAAAAGAGAAAAAATGAAAAAGTGGTGCTCCCCCAAAGAATATTTTGCCCTCATTTCTCCTGCTTGGTTTGGGTTTGGAGACTTAATGCGAGCAAATGAGGCTTTGGGGAAACCGCAGAGTTGATGGCCGTGGCGTGATGACGTCTTGAAGCAAAGACGGGACAATCAGCAGTGTTGTAGCCTTGATAGAGTAGTCTGAGAGCAGGCGGGGTCCTCACTCTTTCAGTGTCGAGGATCGATTTTTTTTCCAGCTCGCAGTGCGTGTCTTACTGTGAGATACTGTATTTTTGATTGTCTTTTGCAGTAAAGTGGCTCGAGTCATCCCACTACCAAAAGGCTACAGGGACTGAACATTAAAATGCTTTGTGTTGGTTTCTTGTACTTGTCGTGTAAATAGATTTTATGTGCCTTAAATGTAAATACTTAATGTCTGTGGGTCAGAGTAAGGGCTGTGTGTGCTTGCGTGCTTGTATGCGTGACTTCGTGCAAACATGCATCCGCGTGAATGGGATATTTATGAATGTTTGTTCTGTGTATGAATTCATCGGTTATTAGCTTTCCCACTGCTTAGTCCCGTTTACCCGCCCCCATCACCTCTGTAGCTTGAGGACACTGAGGTTAAGCCATTCTGTATTTCTATCAGTCGTGATAGCGTAAATACAGTCAGTATTCAGGATGTTGAACTGCACAGCAGCAAATCAGATACTTTGAACCTCAGTGGAAATAAAAGATGACTGTAAGGCAGCCGTCCAGATGTTAGCGTCCTACAGCATGTCTTGTACCTCTACCAAAGGGATAACGACTAGGCACTGGGAACGATATGTTGTTTGAAAGTGCAATATTTATATTCACTCTTTTTAATATTACAGTGCTTTCTTTGGTGTTTTATTTGTGACTGAGTTGTGATAAATCAGAACGTTTGTATGCGATAAGCACATAGACTAAATCTTTTGTGAGGTTCTGGCTTCTCACTTTCACTTGCTTTCTCACCGAGTGTGAAACTGTGTTTTTTTTTTTTTTTTTAAAAAGGAAATTTTCCACTTCAGATGTACTCACCACTTCATTGCTGGACCACTTTTTCTTTCTGATCTAAGCAGTTTTATACCACAGACTGACACAGAAACACAAACACCGGAACATATCGGAGTTGAACTTGGGTATGTTGACACAGTTTTGAGAATTTATGTGCTCTGCCGTTGCACCTGACCAAACACCAACAGTGTATTAACCATATGTTTCACATTTGTTTGCCTCATCTCACTCTTCGTCATGTACCCCCACTCTTATTGGACAGTGATTTACTATTTGTCAAATGGTCCACAAAATCCCAATTTTGGTGATTGATTTAAACCTGCAAACATTGTATGAAACTTTACTGAACGTGTCGACCCATTATTTATAATGACAGGGGATCATTTTACTACTTCCTCCATGGTTGCATCAGGAGAAGGCACTGGGTTTTCTTTTCTTTTTAAAATTTTTTTTTTACATGTCTTATCCCATTTTCACTCTCCAGGACTTCCAAAAAGAAGTTGTACATATTTATGACAAGGAGAGTGTTTTTGAATTCAAAGGATAACTGATTTGTTGTGAATTTTTCTCACCCCATATTGGGGGGAACATTTTTTTTGTCAGGGGGAAGGACAGGAAGGGGGTGGGGGAGTCCATTTTTACCTGTTTGTACGGTTTGTACTTCAAATAAAAATATTTCTCTTTTTACAAATTCTTGTGTTGTGTTATGTTTTCATTGAACACGCGTAAGTGAGAAAATAATTTATTTAGAAAACGACATAGTATGAAATTATATGCATGTCAGTCAGTGGCTTTGTTTGCCCAAAAAATGTTCTGATACATCATATTATGTGAAAATACTAGTGCACAAAAAACTGACCTAAGGTGATAAGCTATGGCAAAGATTTCTGGTTTACGTGTTCCTATGGCGATTTTGTGGAAATGTCACATAAATGAAGTTTGAACTTTACGAACTGTACGTGCTGTAACATCGTCTTTGTGAGGAGATCAGTGTAACGCACACACAGCGAGACGTATACACCGGTGTGCTGTAAGGCTTTGTCGATAAAAGGTCCCACGAGACACGGGGTTGGACTCTCAGGCTCAGCAGTCGAGGTCATCACTGTGCACGTTGCACATATTCACTCGTGACGCTGCAGAAAGCATATCCGAGAACATCCGAGATCCTTGAATCTGTCTGCACATCAGTGGGGCTCGACACCTCCTGGGGTCTGTCTTTTTAGGGAGGGTGTGGAAGTCTTTGTCCGTCCAGCTACAGTCCGTTCTCTGCGTTGGGTTCGCGCTACAGTTTCACAGTCTTTGCGCATGAAAGCTGCCGTCCTAGCACTCTATCGTTCTCGACAGCTGCGTGAGCTTGCGCTGGTTGTCGATCACCTTCAGGTTCTGGATGTAGTGTCGGATGTTGCTGGGACTCCGCAGGGGGAGGGCGAGGTCTGAGTCTGGATGAAGAGAAGATGCAGAAAAAAAAGATTCAGGTGTAAAAGAAAGTCTTCGGTCGACAGGATGTAGATGGATGCGGCAGTAAACTATATGAGGGCCTCAGCTTACATGTAGATATGCGAGCAGCAGACCCTTCCAGAAACATCCGGTCTGCCAGGCCCCTCTGAGGGGATGATGGCACTACAGGAGAGAGATAGACAGACATTTATCGATATATCCCACTTGCATCATTCATAGCCAAAATCAAGGTATTTCCCTTTACAAGTATGAGAAAGTCAACTAAGATCACTTACCATAAGGCTGGCTCCTGCAACCTCGAACAATTTTCACAGTCTTGGCAATCATACGCTGTTACATTGATATTGGAAGGGAAATATTTCAAGTTAATCTCCCGATCCCGATAATCTCTAAGAGAATAATCGAACGTGAAAATATTCTTCCCGTCTTACCATTTTCTCAAAATTGACCAGTTTGTCGACGTAGTTTGGATTTCCCTCGTTGATGAAGGTCATGTCTGGGCAGGGGCGGGAACAGAAAACATGTCAGCGATTAGCGCATTACTTTATATGACATTCGCATCCAAAGCTGCGCAGAGGCGGCGCCGCTACCTTTGAGCAGCAGAGGCATGAAGGGGATGTAGGGAGGGCTGAGCTTGGCCACGGCCAGTCTGTAGGCCCTGTGGTTGCGTGAGGGATCCTATAAGGAGCAGCGAATAAACAGACGGGTGCATTAGGTTGGTAATCGATTGGATTCAAGAACAAATTAAAAGTTTTGGGAACGAGAAAATATATTATAAACTCACCATCAGCCTCTCATAAGCACAGTAAATTCGTTTTGTCTTGCTTGGTATCCTCTGGAATAGACAATAAAATGCATTTGTCATTACAAAAGTCACTATTTTGTAAATGACGACACATATATATTACTGTCATTACTGTTGTATTCAGACGTTTCTCACCTCCCAGGTCTTGTACAGCCTGTGCACTGCGCTGTTGCTCAAACCGAACATCACCGCGAAGAATGAGTTGAGATTCTTCTGCTCTTTTAATCTGGGACAAAGAGCACATATGATATTAATCACTACATCTGAGACAGAAAAACGCTGTTCTTGAGGTGAAAACGCTGTGAGGCTGCACTTTGAGCTAAATGCTAACATGGTCATCAGGGTCACAGTATAAGGTTTAAGTACAGCTGAGATGTCATTCATTTTACTGAAACTTCCTACACACCACTGGAGGAAAAGTCAGGCAATGACTACAATCATAAGGATTCATCCTCTTGGGATCGTGACTGGATGTACATAATGTTGTGCCAATCCATCAGAGATTTTGTTTTTTTAAATGAATGAAAACTTGACCTGTTGTTGGTGCAACATAAAAAGTAAGGTGATCATAAAACCCCTACATAGCAGTACACCCAATAAATGTGGATGAATTTCAGCATTTCCATCACCATCAAAACACAGCTGAAGTAAGAAGCGCTCACACTGCAGCGATCTTTATGAACTTCTTGAGCAGGATGGCTCGTTTCACCAGGTCCTCACAGAGGCACAGCTCCGTCACCACCCAGTGCTGCACCTCGTTGAAGCGCCGCACAAAACGCTCCAGGTTGGCCGTGATGGCGCCCGGGAATTTATGACGGCCGAAGATGTAGTAGACAATCTCCACCTGGGGAGCGATGAGTCACGGTGAGTTCACATTAATTACAAACACCCGTAAGAAAAGGAATCCAGATTCAGTGACTGTGATTTGCCTCTGAAGCATGTGAGGCATGCAGGAAGTGTCGTACCAGCGGCGCAGACGATCTGATGGCAAAACTGCCACTGTCAGATAAAAAGAGCCGAGGAGCGCGACTCAGAAACATTTTATCAGAGATACCCAGTCTTTTGTTGAAATGAGGAAACATCTGGTTTCAGTTTTGGATTTACTTGCATGATAGACTACTGGAGCTTTACCTTGAAATATTTGAAGTGTAAATAAAATAATCTGTTGTCTGTATCAGTTTATCAGCCTATATGCTGTGGTCAGATTTGTCATAATTGTCATATCCTACCTCATGCATGGCGGTGAACAGTTCCCAGTCATAATTGGTGAGTTCGTTGGCGATATCTTTAGAGCTCATCTGCTCGAGGATGTCATTTGTTCCTCGCTCCGGACCCTGCTGCTCCTTCAGGGGCGTCTGGGAGAGAGAGACAAAGAAAGAAATGAACGGAAAAACTGCAGTGAGGTGTAGCTTTGATTGCTTTCTGCGTGGGAGAAGTGCTTTAAACCGACGTCAAACGCAGCTGCATGCACAATAATAAATAGTAAACACAGTGAAAATATGTCTGAAGTAATGACATTTCATGGGTGTGGAGGGCTGTTCCTCACCAGCTGTTCCACTTGGCTGCTCGTGCAGATGAACAGCCTCTCGTTGAGTCCCAGGGCGGTGTAGACTGCAGTCGCATCCAGCTTCAACTGAGCTCTCTCTGTGTGCATTTAATATATCAAAAACTAATTTTCAGCACAGTGAACTGACAAAGAACGGGAGAAAAAGAAAATCAATGAACGTGACGCAGGCTAGATGTGCAGCTTCACTTAATTCACAGTATTTTACAGGAAACAGCGATTTATCTGAAAAAATATCTATGCACATTTAAAAAAAAACAAAAAGTCTCACCCCCTGTCGAGTTCATTTTGACCAGGACGTGATCCCCACCAGGTTTGACTATCGCTGACATCACATCCTGCACAGAGGTGTTTACCGGGAGCATCAGAGTGAGAGGTTTGTTGTCAGGCCTGTAGATCTCATACAGCACTGTGCAGAGTAGAGACAAGGCAAAATGTCAAAGATGTGCAAATTTGATAGATGACAACATGCCTAACGATGTGTGGTGATATACGTGTTACTCATGAGCTGGTGTTGGGTAACTTTTTGATGGATTCATGTGTTTCAGTGGCTACTTTTCCGCTCACCTTTATCTTGCGCTTTGATAGGTTGCAACCTCCCCACCGGCTCCTCGCAGTTCGAAAACCAATCAAATTGCTGGTTCTGTCAAAAGCGTCAAGAGTGACTCAGCAAGTCAGTGACATTAAACTGACAAACGGCAGCACAGAATGACATTCGAACCGTTCCCTCATCAAAATGCATCACTGATAATGAACACCCAGCTGTCGATTGCGAGGACGCTTACCCTGCTCAGCGACTGGTATCCATTCTCCAATCTGTAAAGACATTTAAAGAGCGTCAGATAACACGCAGAGATGTTCGGGCCTTGAGGTAATTTTGTTGGAAATAGCAGATGTTATGAGATAGTTGAGGCAATTTTACACTTTTGTTCTTCTCCTTTCCCGAAACTGCTCCTTCAGCACGCTGGACAGACGGACATCACCTGCCACTTCCTTCTTCAACCCCTGTGTGTGGATATGGAAAAAGCAGGAACGGATTGATTGATTGATTGATTGATTAAGCAAAGAGATACACAGAGTTCAGAGTGAAATAGTCTCGCAGTCTCACCTCCAGAAAATCCAAGGCGATGGGGTCTTCTTTCAGCAGGAGGCCACACAGCGCCACCCACTGGCCAATCAGCTTCACCACCTTCTGCTTGGTGTTGAGGACGTACGCCGCCTTCTCCTGGTCTGAACCCTCAGAGAGCTCTGCCTGGTAGGTGCAGTGATGGTTAAGGGGCACAGCGTAATCGATGGGCAAAGAATTGGAGAGAACTGGGAGACATTGTACTTTAGACAAATATAATTTACACATGGGAATTAAATGATATGTTGGTCTAAACCAGTGTTGTCAAACTGATCCATGGTTTTTGTTCCAACCAAGCAGGACCACACCTGATTTGACTTCAATCACAATACAGCTGTGGGAGTTCAGTTTAATGAAATCAGGTGTGGTCCTGCATCCTTTCTTGGATCAGTTTGACACCCCTGGTCTGAACTGTCATCACAATCAGCAGCACACATTATCATCAACATCCTTATTGACCGTCTCAGGATATTGGTGCTGCAGAGCGGGACACAGCTGGCTGGACGGCATGAAGACTTTGTGGGTGAGCAGGAAGTCACTCGCACAGGGATCTGCAGGGAGACAAACATCACGACAAGGCACACTTAACTAACTAAAGCTGACTAACTAACGTCTGGTCATGTGGACATATGCAGGAAACAGGGAGATGTCTGCAGGCACCCACCTAGAGCGTCATTTCCGTTAGAGTCCAGCTTCACAGTTTCCAGTAGGTGTTCCAGGATTTTCTCAGGTGTCCCTGACATGACTGTGTACCTGCACAGAGAGGAAAGAGAGAGAAAATGGCACTGACGATTTTTCCTTATATTTATAAAAATAATGTCACTATTACTGTAGTATATGTATGAGACGTGTGCTGTATCTGTTCGATAATCCATTAAATGAAAAAAAAATGATGAGAACTTTCTTGCCTAGATGTACTTTAGTATCATATTACATGCATGTTGACTCATAGCAACCCTTCATGCCAAAAAGCAGAACCAGAAAGGAGAATTTGATGCAATCATTGCGTAATTTATCCTCCAGATTCCTGCACTGTTCTCTCCCGTTTACGAACACCTGACAGGCGGGAGCAGCAGATGACGAGTGGAGGGCAGTATATGTTTATTGTTGAACTATAAAATGCCTTGCCTTCCAGCTCTGTGCTGTAACTGTGCTTTATAACTAAAAGTGAGGGCTCCCCGTCCGCTGGCTTTACATAATAAATCTGGTTGCGTAGGAGATGACAAGAGGAGACCGCTGTACTGTTCATAGGTGAGCATGTAAAGAGGGACACAAGGTAAAGTAGGCCAAGTGGGACCTAATGGGGAGGTCGACGTCATGTTAATTCAGCTTTATGTTTGCTGAAACACTTTGAGACTGATAACAAGTCATTCAACCAGGCAGGGTTGAAGTCCATTTCTTTACCATCTGTCAGATAACAGCCCATTAATAGGATCTTAACCAAGGCTGACAAAAAGATCTGTATACTTGTCCGTCACTGTGTCATAATGAGCAACCGACCAACCGAGTTTTTGAGCTTTGGTGTGATACAGTATCTGTCCACGCCCAGGTAAAGTGTCTTAATGATTGTAAACCTGCTTGTGAGGTGACTGTTTTATTGTCTCGGGCGTGTTGTGCGTCAGCGTTTCTCACTTGCTGTTGCTTCCTGCTCCGCCCTGCTCGGCCCAGTCGGTGCTCTTCTCCAACACCAGGACAGTTTTGCCGTGCTCCTCGAGGCGCACCGTGTTGGCCTCCACATCCTGAAAGGAAAGAAACGCAGATGAGACCCAGTCAAGTGCACATTTGTTGTATCAGTAGATCTGAATTCATCAGATCTTCGGTGAATGCACATAATAATCAGTCACTCGGACAGACCTTGAGGATGCGTATGAAGTCCTGCTTGTCCACGCGGAGGAAGTGGCAGTTGTCCTCTCTCAAGATGATGGTGGCAGCGCGGGGCGCATCATTCAGCAAAGCGAGCTGCCCAAAGTCCTCGCCCTCGTGTAGCGTAGTTACCAGACCCTGTGTGTGTACGTCACTTTCATCATTACATCATACAAGCATCCAAATCTTGATGTTACGCGTGAAAATTCTGACATCTATTGTCATTTTTGTGACCAGAAGAAGGATTTACCTTCCCGTGTGTGATCACATTCACAGAGCCTTTCCAGATGATGTACCAAGACGTGCCTTTGTCCCCCTGACTGAACACTGCATGACAGAAGAAGACATCAGCAGTTACACGCCGATCATTTACACGTGGACCGTATCCGTGAGAATAACCACTGTGATTGCCTGAGGATCACATTTGCGGTGCACAATGGGCTTTATTATGTATGTATGACTTTCATAGTCATGACAAGATGGACAGAGGGAGACACGAGACGAGCAAAAAAGGCCCATGATGAACTGATTGCCTCCACTGAAGTAATGAATCAATCATGACACGAGGACGCTTGAATATTCCCGATGTCATGCGTGGTTTGGTAGGGTAGTATGTCTGAAAGGCGTGCTGTGCAGAAGAGGATGTTAAGGGGACGTTTGTGCACAACCGAACATCAAACTGTGGTGTGGCTCAGCTACACAATGAAACTGTGTGTGTGTTTCGCTGTGTGTGTGTGTGTGTGTGCATGTAGAGGGGCTCTCCACCACCAAAGCTGTCACACTCACAGACTGTTCCGGCCTTGGCATGTGATTCAAAGACCAGCACCGCCGCCAGCTCCTTACGCACCTACAGGCACAACAGAGCGAGAAGTTTCTAATTAACTGCAAATACTGCATCTTGATTTCATAATAATTTGGTCAAAATTGTTTAAGAATCAGCAGAAACTAGAAACAATTTAAGGTAACAAGTGACTTCTCTTATCACAAATGAAGAAAAATGATAGAAACATTATGGGGCGACTGTTATTTTAAACATTTTTACTGTCATTAGCACAAAAAAGAGGTTTACAGTTGAATCTGTTCATGCAAGTCTCCAATGTCTTTAATGTCATTTTAAAAATGCTGCAACCTACTTATAATGACTTCAGTCTCAGGGACACTGATTTCAGTAGCAGGCAGTAAAAGTGACTCACAGAGGTGGAGAGGTGAGCTGCAGCCTTGACGTGGAGCAGCTCCTCATAGATGACCTCCAGGTCCTCAGCGCTCCTCTGACTGGGGCTAAACAGAGATGTGGACACAAAGAGGTTTTATCAGCCACAGATGCACTTCAGAACTCAAGTGAAACCTTACACTGCAG
>JAOXYL010000050.1:19229989-19241261 GCA_028564955.1 Terapon puta | reverse complement strand
GTGTTTTTATCTTGTTTTTAGACCCCCTTTTTTTTTGCAGTGCACATATATGCGATTTCTTTTCATGCACAATAGTCACAGAGCAGCCCGACGTGCTGACCATTTGCGTAGGATCATCGTGAGCAGGGCATCGGGACCCAGCTGAGACAGCAGCGACAGGCCCTCCTGCATCTCGTCCTCTAGGTCCTTCTCATTAGTTGTGTGGTTCAGGCCACACTCGGAGTCCTGGAAGCGGTAGAACTGGGTGTCCTTGTCATGGAAGTTCAACTCGTGTTTCACTTGTTTGGGCACAGAGGAAGGAAAACATTAATAATGGCACCTGAGAGAATAACCCCTTAGAGATACAGTTATTTTAATTATATGGTTAACTCCAACATACAGAGGGAAACTGTGGTTTGTCCCATTTGGTTGTCCTGTAGTATGTTTATAAAACTCCAGCATGACAATGAAACATGGAAATAAGTGCTAATCTATTCTGAGTGATCCCCTTCATTCGATAATGAAGCATTTATATCCTGATTGGAGTGGTCTCGTCTGGGAAGGCAGCGTCCCGTCCACAGAGCGTAATCGTTTAGCGAACACTTGACTGAGTGAGGCCACATTGTAAAACATCTTCCCTGACAGGCTCAGTCACCGGATTTCGAGCCACTCAAGCACTTCTGGGAGATTTTCGAGTGCAGCCTGAGACGTCGCCATTATCATCAGAACATATTTTTAAAAAAATACCAGAATGTGGCAGGATTTTTTGGTGGAATTATTCCACATGCTTCTGCAGTGCCAACCTGGTCTGACCCATCACAAATATTATGTTAATGTGTCTTCGATCGACTTGTGACTTTTTTCCTCTGTAGTTCTCACCATGAACGAGGATCCCTTCATCCACCAGGACCTGCCACATTCCCACCGCCTGGCTCCTGGACTGCAGGCCCTCATTTTGCTTCAACAGCCAGTCGACGAGTTCCTTACCTGAACAACACTGTCTGTTGGGAGAGATTGAATTTGCATGACATTCGCAGGCATCTTTCTAACGTGGGGGAAATCTAAGCAGCCGTATGTTACCTGTATGTTTTCAGGTGGTACTTTCTATCCCGGATCAGCCCCGGGTTCCTCTCGATCATGATGCTATACACAGATCTCGCTGCCTTGACGACACGATCTGAGAGAAACTTCATAAGCAGGAAGGAAAAAAAAAGATGAAACTTTTAGTATCTTTCGTCGAGATTACTGCGAGGCGCGTGCTCCCTTTTATGATACGATGAAAAAGAGTGAGAAAGAGAGAAAGAGGGGGCTGGGTAGATAAAAGAGGAGGATGTGTAACACAGGCGGTTTTGTTTACTGCAACAGCCCACTTGCGTGTTGGCAGGAGAAAGTAGTTAGCAAAAGAAACAAGTGTGCATGTGTGTGTGTGTGTGTGCAAAAGAGAGGGAGACAAGTTTATTTCCCCTCAGTTTGAGATGTGCGATGGCATGTACAACAGCGTGAGTGGAGATTTCTGTGGCCGTTGGATTAGAGTGTGTGTGTGTGTGTGTGTGTGTGTGTGTGTGTGTGTGGGTTGCAGGGAGGTGAGAATGTGTTAAGAATGGCTGTGTTAAACTCTCCCACACTTCGCTGAGTTCCCAGCCTCTACAGCTCACGCTCTGGCCGGCGCGCAGCAACGACAAACTTTCACTTTCCGACCACCCTCAATGTGCTCCCTTTGAACCTCTCTCACTTCTTCCCCCCTCTCCGGATACACACACACACACACACACGCACACACAGAGTACACTTTAGTTGGGCCTAAAACAAAAAAAAAGAAAAAAGGGTGCACACAGGGGTGCAAAACCTGTCAGCCACTGATGCAGAAGCAGGACTTACGTAACACCAATGTGCTTTGTTTGTGGCTGTAATGCGGCTATCCTATTTCAAGCCTTCTCACTCCGTACAGTATGCTGTCTTTCCGTTTCAAAAACGAACCCCCCCAGCGATGTTTTTAGCCCTAATGATTGACAAAAAGCCGGCATTTTAATTTTGCTCCTCCCTGTTAAGACGCCCTCTCTCATATCTCCGTATCTGCTCCCAGTCTTGTGATTCCACGTGTGACTCAGACGGTTGCCTGTTTGCTCTTTGGATTTCCCTCAAGGCACCGCTGTTTGTCCAGGGTGGTGGTCCCGAGATGAACACAGATCCCAATGTTTTGGGAGGGCAGTGTCAGAAACTACCTGTGGATTTTTTTTTGCCTCCTCGGGGTCTTCGGCAGCTCGTCTGGGATATAAAAAGTGACCTTGGGCTGATTCGATGGCAGCAACTCCACCTTTGCTCTTTCACCTGGCATGTCGCTTTTAGCTGCGCACGGGGAACTGTAACAAACTGCTGGGGGTAGCATCGTAGATCACACACTTCAACCTATCACCCCCACACTGGCCCGTTCCCAGACCTGACAGTGAATGTAAAATGTGCACCAAGGCGTCTGCTGTGCCCCTTTGGAGTTATGCTGTCTGGAGGTCAACAGTATTCCCAGGGGCCCCGTTTTCCCCCGGGACTCCCATGGTCACATTCTCAGGCATGTCAGCTCCAAAACTTATTTTCTTGATGAGGCAATTTTCCATTACCTAACTCGGGCCTTGTGAAAACAATATCAAACGCCATATTTCACTGAGCGGGCCTGGCTCTCTCCACTGAAGCTGAAAACTGAGGCATTTTCTATTTCTGTGATTCAGTCGAGCTGGCTGTCTGTGGCGCTCTGTGTATGTGAGTGCGTTTATTGTCTGCACTTAGGCCGCCTAATCACCTTATCTGGGAACTATAACTCGCAGGTGATAGCTCCAAAGGAGTCAAATTGCAGAGCAAACACCTTTCCCAAAGCATAATACACGCTCAGCTGGTGCACAGTTATCAATGGTGATGTATGGGCCATCTGTGAGGTTTGTACAGTCAGTCATAACTCATTTCATGACTGGGGCCCATTGTGCTGTCGGGACCGTTTTACAATCAAAGGCCTATATTTCAAAATTGCCCTAAGACTTGGATTACGTAAAATCTTGGTTTGCTCTTTATTCGTCAAACTTACATGATCTTTCTTTATAATCTTCAAACGCTTACCCCTTTTTTTAACTAGCGGCAGAAGAGCTGAGACAGCCTGTAGGGTTAGTCCAAACACTCTACGGCATGACACATGCTTACGGTGCCACAGGAGCGGACGCAGTCATTTTATTGGAGGAAGGTCGTAAGCGTCTTTATCTCAACACAATCACATTATCCAAACTGTGTTTTATTTTCTTTCACTTCAATCTGGTCCTGCCTGAAAGTGTTAGTCATGAGCTTTTTGAAATGTGTAGTACGTGGCTCGGTGTGATGCATCTTCGTCTTGTGGAGTCGGAGCGGCGATGAGCACATCTCTCCGCCGCGTGTCTCCTCTGTAGGCGAGACATTTCTCTGTTTCTTGCTCTCCCGGTGACCTCGGTGGGCTGTGTTATGTGAGAAGCGGGTCCAGATGAACACTGTGTGCGAGCTGACAAAAGAAGCTTAACGCTGCACTGTGGACTGCGGATACCTGACTTTTCCCCTCCGTCTGCGTGAGGGAAATACAAGAGCGCCGCTTCTGAGGGGAACATTTCCACCCTGCGCTACACGACGGATACGGGTAAAAGGGTTAGAGTTTTCTCAGGCCTCTGATTCGGCCGCTTGGCATCCGCTGTCAGATCTTTCAACACGTGCGTGTAGCTCATGGGAACTCGCACCTCTGGCCCACGCTAGATCAAAGATCAACAGCGGGCAATCTTGAGATCAAGTATGGCGAAATCTGCTTCACTCCTCAACTGCAGAGCTCCATCTTTTGTGGGAGGAAAGCTGGAGCGCAATAACACGCAGGTTATTGCAAACAATTTGTCTTGCGTCTGCGCTATGAGAACGTACGATGCTCATTCGAAAATCTGGAGCCAACGCCCGCCAAGTGAAACAAAGCCCCGAGAGGTTAGCAACACCGGCGTCCCGCAGGCACGATGACTCTCTATCTTCTCTCTCCAAGCACCAAAATAAAATGCACGGCCGCTGATTCTTTTTGGGCATGAAATATTTCTCTCTCTTTCTCTCTGTCAGTGCCTAGTTCTTCTGTTTTTTTTGGGGGGGAGGACTGCCAAACCCAAAAACCAGAACTCACTTTCCATGTCAGACCCTGTTATCAGCGCTTTAAAGGTTCTCTCCTTGGCATGCGGTTGGAGAACTCGAGATAAAGCGGTGTGAGGGGCCCGGGCTGGGCGAGGCAGGTCTCGGGAGGGTGGGGAGGGTCAATTAACCGTGGGCCCTGGAGTGCCCTTTAGACTCCTTGTGACTGCTTGCCCCGCCAGGAATGTGTTTTTTAAGACTCGCTTGAGTAGTGCTGCAGGACATTAGAACAACAAAAGAACGAGTTCAGCAGTTTGGGGAGGATGCAAACGCTGCAACTCCGGATGATAGCGGAGGTCAGTAAGGGCTCACAATCAAAGGCTATGCCAGCCAGGCTTAAGCACTGTGGTCAGCTAATTAGCAGGGTGACAGACAGAGAGGTTGGATATGTGGTTACAAACCTGATTGTGAGATTATCATGGAGGTCTTGAATAAAAAATAACATGGCCTACTGTATAATGCTAAAGCCATTAAAGCCAAAGACCAAAGAATGTCCCATTTTTAACAAGTGTAACACTTAAATGGGTCAAAATAGGGTAAAAAAAAGATAATTCAGTGGCTAAAACCACACCTCTCCTCTGACATTACGTCCCTCCTGATGTTGCAGGAGCTTAAAAACACCAGTGAGAACATTGGATTACTCCTGAGTGTGTGGAGGTGATGTACCGAGGCACAGTCATCGTCTCCGGCGTACACACCTGCTTCATGGTGTCCTTTGAATTCAGGGCCTCTGGCAGCGGAGTCTAGGAGACACAGAGAGAAGAAGGGGTTACCGCCGGCGAGCCATGTCTGCGTATCTGAAGCCTTCGAAATAAAGCAGATATAACTTGCTTTGGAACGGCATTCCACGGGAACTAGCCGGACTGGTCGTTGATGATAATCTGGCCGCGGTTGCCTTAAATAAACAGACATAACCAAGCTGGACCGTCCAGATAGAAAAAGTAATTATTTTCTTTTCATCGGGATGAAGGTCAACACAAATACATTATCTCAACCTGCACCGTGTTACCATTGTCTCCAGTGTGATGTGGGTGGGTGTAAAGTGTGTGTAATGAAGTGGGAGGAAAGAGCGGCTGCATAGACATCGGCGAGGGAAAGTACATAGCCTGTTGCCACGCGTTTTGTTAAATGAAAGGGTTTTAACTGCGGACTAACCTTTCGTATGAAAAGGCTTTTGAAAATCTGAACCCTTTAAAGACTGCACTGCAGCAGACACATAAATTTAGTCATATGTGTGTGATTTTTGTCTTTAACCAGACTAAAACCTGCTGCCATGTGCTTCGGCCTATTTCCTCTTTCTGGTTTAGTTTTAATGTTTTTACAATCCCTGGGTAGCTACTGTAGTCCACCTGTTTTCCCAAGGCGATTGCGGTCAGGGAATTAAATTCAGAGACGATCAAATATTTATTTTCTCATCTGGTGGCTTTTGGGAACTTAGTGGCATGTCTGGGTCCTCATAAAAAGAAGGAGCTGATTTACTGGCACCACTTTGACATTTCACCTTGTTTTCACATTGGGTTTGCTCATATGGGACAAAATATTTTATTAAATGGGAGTCTTCTTTCCCAATGATGCATTGTATGGACACTGGAATGTAAAATATGCAAAGTAATCATACGGCATGGCCGACATTCGCACATGCAGCAGCGGCCTGTATCGATTAGGCGGCTGTCATCAACTCCCCGCTGATAAACATCTGCGAGGTGTCTCCGGTCTCTCTGCAGACAGACATTGTGGCATGTTTTGTCTGCTCTGCCGTGGACCCAGCTGGGTCACATGACTATGGCCTGAATGGCCTTTTGCCAAGTGTTTTAACTCACTCATAAAAAAGTCATCATTATCTCCCACTGCAAGTTGGTGAAAGGTGATAAACTGTTTCCTCACTGTGGATCTGCTTGTGAAGTATTTCAGGCTGAGGATGAGTCCATAAAAGCTTAAAAAGCACAGTTTTATCACGACCCAACCAAACTGACGAGCGCGCCCAACGAGTAAACAAAAAAAAATGCAGAAAATCCCAGCAGGCTTCATGAATGTGAAGCATTTTGCTCTGCTCTGTCTCCACGTCTTGGCGCTGGCATGTGAGAGCTCCGAGGACAGGGAGACGATGCCCTGGCATCCTCTAATGATGGCGGCGAAACGCTCTCCGTTTTGGCCCCTCGTCACAGGGATCTGCCTCCGTGCACTCAGGAAGGGAATTAAAAATGCCTCAGTTCAACTGTGCTCATTGTTGATATCACACCTCAATGAACGGAGATGCTGGAGACCATTTGGGGGAGAGAAGTGTACGCTCAGTTCTCTCCAAGTCTGATTAATGCCAAGCCTAAGAGGTAGTACGCGGTTATAAAAGGAATCTTGTTCTTGAGCACTGCTTCAGTGCTGGTGGAGTACAGACAATGTCCCCAAAGAAAAACAAGATGATCATGTGTACGATGTCAAGTCAGTGCATTTATTCATTTGACGATTGGGGCGCTTTTTAGTGTGCTGCGGAGTTGAACTTTACAATTTTGTATAAATCTTGTTCTGCGCCTGGAGAGGACATCTGCGTGGAAGCGCTCCCGTGTAATTCATCACGCGTGAGATAACCTGAATAAACACAAACTCGCCCGGTGCGGAGGCAAAAGGTTTAACCGCCCCAGTGACATTCGAGATTACGCGTTTGTAGTTTGACCTTTTTTTGAGCCACTGGGTGTAAAATATGTCGCTGATATTTGGCTCGACGGTAGGAAGTTCAGAGGGCGGTCTGTGGAGATTTACAGTTGTCTTTGACCCACCGGTGCTTAAAAGTCAAGTAAATTTAGAACTCGAGAGCCTCGCCACTGTTCTGTGTCTTCCTGTGACCTGGAGAGGAAAAAAAAAGACCCTTTGTGCATTCTTTTGCAAACTCTTCTGTAAACTGAGCAGGGCCTTATTGTGGTGAAGGTGAACAGTACAATACACTATTTATAACCTGAGTTTGACACAAAAAAAACTCTTTGTACTGCATTGTTACCTTCTTCTGTCCCCACGCCCAAGCTGCTAAAACAATAGAGAAATTTGCTTCAGTCCACTGGAAGCATTCTTGAAATTTTCTGCAAACAGCTGTTTTGGGGACCCGAGCTGTGTCACAGAGGAGGTGAGGAAGTGGGGCGGACTAAACCCCGCTGAGACATAACACACACACCTGCTCGTTGACTAAATGTGTTCCTGAAACTCTATTTTTTTCTTTCTTTCTTTCTTTTTTTTTGCTGAGTTTCAGCACAAAACCTGTAAGATGCAGCTTCCTTGTGTGCTGCAGGCTGATTGTCACTTTAACAAAAACTGGGGCTTTCAGAGCTGTTAAACCACCATGTGCCAGACAGCAAATTACGATGACGTTAGCCTCTCAGAAGCTCCTCCAGCAGTGATTTTCAGACTAATTTGACACAATTTCGGAAAGCAAGTGACATCTCGGAGTTGTTATTTTGTGATAAAGGTTCAGATTAGCCTGAAAGTCACTGAGTGAGCACAAGCACACTCCTCATTACTTTAAAAACATTGGTGGCAATGGGGACACGGTGATGAAAACGATGAAGGTGGTGATCAATTACTCTAGTACTGTTCTCTCTGAGGTACTTGTACTTGAGTATTTCCATTTATACTTCTACTCCAGTACATTTTGAACAACATTAGTAAACATTTTCTTCTACTACATCCACTAAACAGCATTAGTTACTAGTTACTTACCAGATAAAGAGTATGATAGAAAATATAAATCAACTAATAACATTATGGACTGAGGTACCAGGCAGCATATAAAGTAGCTGAAATGAGCTCCACCTTTATCATCCGCACCACTACTGATGTTTATACATGAATACATCACTTATAAATATAAATGATTCTGTAATGGATCATGTTGCATGGTGAGCACTTTTTCTTTCTGCTTCTTTATATGCTGCTGATTTGGCTTTTGTGAGATTCTGAATGCAGGATTTGTACTTTTTTTTCTAAAACTATATTATTATCATCCCTCTCCCCTCCTGGTCATCTGTCTGTGCCACCCTGCAGTACTCTGATTCCTGCCTGAGGCGCTCCGCAGTCGTTTTCCTCTGAGGTAAACATACCCAGCTGATGCCTCGTATGGTCGGGGTTTCCACAGAGTACCGGTCCGGGAACACTTGGTAGTTGTGACTCCGGAACAGATGCATCTTGTCTCAGATCCAGACGGGCGACAGGCGACAACTTTCCCGGTCAGAAGATCCGCGCTCGGGCTCGACTCCTCCGGACATGGTCGGGTCGAGGCGCGCGTCACTGCGCGGCGGCGACGCGACGCGGCGACGGAGTCAGCCCGGGACTCCGCATTTTATCCACCAACCGAAAAATGAAAATAAAATTTAAAAAAATCTGAAAAATCAAAGAATAAAATCCACGCCGAGGTGCGCGTATCGTCCCCGCATCCGGACCCGGACAGGTTGCCTCGCCGGACGCGTCCTCCTCAGTGCGGTCGGAGTGCGTAACGCGCAGCCATCCCTCCGCAGCGGCACAGGCGCACTGCCGGGCTGCGTGTGTGCGCTCTTTGGCAAGGAACTGCGCGGAGTCATCAAACAGGCGGCCTCCTCCTTTGGCATTTTTTTTTCTTACCGACTAATTAATGGCGTTTGATGACCCGTGTGCGCGCTCGCAGCTGCGCACTGTACATGCTGTACTTTTGCTTTAAACCACCTCAGTGATCAGACTTTACTCCACCGGATCCGTGCTGTGAAGATTTTTACCAGTGGGGCATGTTTTAAAGAGCAGTGTTCAAAGGTGGCAAAACCTTGTCTGTGTCTATAAGGCAGTGAGAAAAAAAACATCCTTTACAGGCACAGGATGAATCAGATAAACCTCCATGTCTTTCTTTTCTCCTTTTTATACTCAGCAAATACCTTCTTGGATGCCCCTATGGTAGATAAAACATGATAAAATGCCTCTTAAGGCACCTTTCCTGTGGAGAAAACATGATGAAATGACCAGTAGAGTGTGATCTCAGGTCAGAAAATGTGATGGAGAGCCTCTGGGATGCCTTTCCAGTGGAGAAAACATATTAAAGTGTAAAAAAAATATGATGCATTGTTGTGCTTTTTCACCATAAATGCATCACTTTTAAATATGTTTTCACCCCTTCCTCTTTAGACAGCCTGTGCTGCTCTCACTGCGGCCTTAATTTACATCTGTTGTGTAACCTGAGGTATGTCTCTCTGATGAAAACCTCACAGAAACCGCACAAACACTCATCGGGCTCTGAGGACTGCAAGCTACCTGTTGACCTGTTCGCCTGCCACCTTGGGTTCACAAGACCGGGCCAAGGTTATTAAAGGCGGCGTAATGTGCCCTGCAGGTCTAGTTTGTTCAGTGCTGCAGCTCGGAGCAGCCCACATGAGCCGCGAAACTCCGCACACACACTTATCAGGTCGTCCAGCTGTCTGGCCCAACCGGGTCTGTAGGCGCGTGGAGTTGGAGATAAACTGTCTCAAGGGCAGTTAAGGTTGGAGAACAGTGCTCGGTGTCTTTGGTTTTCTTCAGTTTTCTTCAGTTCTAGTTCCCAGTTTGACAACAGGTGTCCGTCCCCTGCACAGGTGTTAAACTGTTACATAACCCTCGCTGGTTTATGGATTAATATAACTCGTAAAACTCTCGATTGTACCAGCAGGTGTGGTGTAACGCTCGGCCGTGTGAATACATCTCATCTTTCCTCTGACCGGTTATCTTATTGACTTTCTATCGTGGTGTGGTGCAGAGGCGGATGACTTACTCCCCCGATCTCTGGTGTGCAACGTCTCCGTGGAGAACAGATGGATTCGACCACGTTCTCCATAGAGAGGCCTGCTCGATCAGTATCTGTGCGAAACAAGGAGAAACAAGGGTAATAATTAGTTCCTCTGAGGTTTCTCAGGCCTGTTTGTCTGTAATCAGTCAAAGCAAAGCAGTGATGTTAATCTGCAGACTGTCAAACAAGGACAAGGGGACCCTCTATTTAACTTCCCGTGCACCTCCACTAATAACTGGATCATGGTCAACTGTGTCCTGCAGGCTGGACGCGTTACATAAGACTTGTTTAAATCCCAGCTATTGTTCCAGTGCAGGGGCTGCCCTTCCTGTACTGACCTCATTGCCCCAGTCAGTTCGCCGTGGCTTTTCCACAAGACACACACAGACAAAAACACCCATTCTGTTGCCGCCTTCTGCTCTCGTGTTTTCTCCTCTCTCCAGCTGGAAAGATGTGGGAAGGCAGTGTAATGGGACTGTCTGTAATTAAGAGTCCAGCACCTGTTAGTCCTGTGTGTTACTTCTGTTTTAGACTTTCTTTCTTTGGAGCCTTACTCCATTAGTGCGTGCGATGAGTGAATGATGGTATTCAATTCGCTTTGAATCACATCTCCCCCTCCCTACCTCCTCCCCTCATCTCAATTGCATAACAGAAGTTTCATTGCGCTCCCTGTATTTTGAACCTACTGTGAGGTTTGAGGTAAAAAAACAATAAGTTCTTACCAAGTTTAGGCCTCCGCTGACTGAGGATGTTCCGGCTAAAGGTGTCCCAAAAAGTAAGCAAGCAATCAAACCAAACGGGGGAAGAAAAAGAAACCGCTTTTAAGTGAGGCTGATTGGTTTTTCTGTGCTCGGGCGATACTTTGTGTGACTCTGTGTCTCTTCCAAATGCCTCACAGGGACTCTACGCTGCCAAAATAAGACTGTTCGCGATGAAAGAATCCAGTTTTGCTTCTTATGACCTCCTGGGGGAACGTAAACGCGATAGTTGGGCTGATAAGGAAGAGCACATTGCTGCAGTCTGTTTGATAGCATCTGACAAAAGTGACTGTCTTGACTGTCCCGCGTGCTCGGCGGCTCATTGCTAAGAAACAAGGTGGCTGTTTCGAGGGATTTATGGAACTTTTATGAAGAATATAAAATGCTTCAGCCGCGGTTAGAGAGGCAAAAATGCTTTATGGAGGGCTAATCTAGAATGGGTGGGGATAACCTCAGGATTGATTTATGAAAAGTAAAACCAGAGAAATTCAAGGATGGTGGTAATTGCTTTGTGGCCGTGGGATTGGAGTGAAAGCTCATTAACGCCGCAGCATTGTTGGATGACCTTGTTTTAGATTCAGGGCGTGCTGCACGGCTTTGGCCACGA